>NBNE01000080.1:0-44551 GCA_002215365.1 Phytophthora megakarya
TCACCTCGGTGTCAACTTCAGAGACTACAGACTTGATATCACCCGCTTTTTCCAACACGTCGGGTGTCTTCATCCATTCGGTGCAGGAGTCTATGACCAAGCTTCAGCACGAAGTGGCTACGGGTGCATTTGGCAAGGTGGAGATCATTCCGATGCTGTACTGGGGCAAGTTCGTGCCAGCATTAAATACCCTGGCTGGAATTGCCGCTGACCGCTATCCAGATGCACAAATGCTGCTGCAGTCGTTGGAGATCGAAGTTGATGCGACTGAGGTGGCGTTGCCACGGTCGAACCTCGATCTAGAGCGTGATCTTGTCGTGGGTGCAGTGTTGCCTGGTCACACTTTTTAGCCTGACCCAGCACTACAACCGCTAGAGCTGAGTGGCTTAACGTCACCGTGGAATACGCTAGCACTGTGGGATCTGCAGCAATTGATCAAGGTCGGGTTTGCACTCACTTCGTCTACAAGTGGAAGGCCTCAGGCCAGCAGGTGGAGACGAAGAGGTCTCAACCATCACCATGTAGCTCTTCGCCAACACGCCAGCACCTACAAGAGCAAAACTCGTTCAAGTCCCCAATGTCGTCAGGCAGGTGGCCGATTTCAACGACCCCGAACGTCTGGCCCAGGGCACTCTAGGAAAATGCGCAGCAAGAAGCAGCGAACTGCGGCACAAATGGCTCATTTTGGTGTTGCACCCGGCTGCGTGTATCATTTGAATCCATGCAGCTGAACGAGCTGAGAACTCGATAAAGACAAGAGTATTACGATTCCAGCATTATGCCATCCCCACTTTTGATGACTCCCATCCGATGGCTCGTTTGGTTTAGCACAATCTGAGACACGGCGGACTTTATCCGGCCGTTTACCTCCAGCACAATGCCATCTCTACTTGTGATGACTCCCATCCTTGGTTTAGCACAATCTGAGACACGGCGGACTTTATCCGGCCGTTTACGGTACTGCTGGCGTCCTCTTGAAGCTAAAGGTGCCAGTCGCAAACACGACGTTACGCGAATGAGCGATGGCATCCAAGCGCGCGCAGCCTCTCTGCGCAAAGAAGCGACGCGGCGGTGGCTGGTGAAGGACGAACTGGTGTTTCTGCTGCTGCACTACAGCTTGGTGGGCGTGCCCGTGCTCCAGTCGCTGCAGCTGCGACCGCCAAGTACGTCGATTGTCGCGTGGTTGTGCGATTGCAATTAATTTAAATGTTTTACGGCACTAGGCGGCACTCTGCTGTTCTACAACACACTGACCCGTGCTCCAGTCGCTGCAGCTGCGACCACCAAGTACGTCGATTGTCGCGTGGTTGTGCGATTGCAATTAATTAAAATGTTTTACGGCACTAGGCGGCACTCTGCTGTTCTACAACACACTGAAGGTCTCGGACTACAAGAAGGATGGATGGCACTGGCAGAAGCGCAAGGACAAGAGCGGACGCGTGCGTGAAGATCGCGCCAAACTCGTGATCAATCGGCAAGTGATCATTCTAGGAACTTATGTACATTCTGCTGAGACGTCGGTACGTGCAATGAGATATTTTACAGTTTGGATGTTACTGATCCTTTTGTTGCAGACGTTCCATCGGAGAATTTATTCTGTGCGCGATTCAAAGGAGAATATTATTCTAGTGCATTACTTCGACGAGATCCATAAGGAGTCTGTGCCACGTCAGTTAGCAGCGGAGAGCCATGAGAGCTCGAGCAACAGGGTGAAACGATTGCTACCTGTTGCCAAAATAAATGATGCTTCCGCAAGTGTGATGCTGTCCTTCCACCCAAGTCCTCCCAACCCTTTGTCATCGGACGAAATGGTTGACTCCATCATGAAAAGTAGGCGATGATCTTCTTTATCGTCGTTACAGGTCTTTCTAACCTAATGGATTGTGGTGTTATTTGTTGGTCAGACTGTTTCGAGATGGACTTTGAGCCCCATGCGACATCGTATGAGAATTCGTCACTAAATATCTCTGATGAGGATCTACTGCTATTGAAGGACAGTGCTATGGATGGCATCACTACTGTCTTTGGTGTGGATGATCTGTTTAATGACCTGTCGTCTGCAACATCACCGGAGCAAGATATCAGCGGGTTAGGAGGCCAACAGACGTTCGAACTGGCTGAAATCTCTGATTTTTCGCCGGACTGGGATTTTGGAGATGGTGGCGCCAAGATTCTAATTTGTCTGGCAGCAAAGCTTCCTGAAATACTGGCTCAAGATCCAATGAAACTGTTTGTACAGTTTGGTGGCAAGAGAGTTCGCGCGGAGAAAGTGTCGGACACAGTACTGCGATGCACAGGTGCGTCTACATTGCATCCTTTTTTTCTAGTCGAACGTCATCAAGGGCTAGTATTAACACGTTTTTCCCTCTTGAATGCTTGCTGCAGCTCCCAGTTCACGAGATCTTGGCAGTGTCGATATTTACGTATGTCATTGGAACGGGTCAGTACCCCAGGAGAGTATACCGCTATCCCACAGAAAGCAGTTCACGTATCGGAGCCATTATCAGGTGTCCCCATCCCTTGTTGGTGAAATTGAAAGGGAGAAACAATTTTCTGAAGCGGGGGCCGGAACTATTGACCCATTGGAACTTGCATCATCATATCCTACGCAAAGTGGCTTAGGCACTGGTAAACGAGGTCGATCACCGACTGTTGTATCCGATCGTATTGGTGTCAAACGATCAGAGGACAGAACCACTGGGCCAAACAGGAATTTATCGACATATGTTGAGTCAGATTGTACGTTTTCGAGTCATGTTTGATGTTTGGTTTATATCTTCGTGGAAGCTTACACGTTGTCATTGTTTCTTGGTTGTATTTAGTGGACGAGCGGCAGTGCAAAATTCGAGTTGTGGAACGGCTATCCGAATTTCACCAGGCAATTCGCACAAAAACAGCGGAACCTACAACGAATGATTCATTGTCATTAACGGATGGAAATAAAAGTGGTGAGACCAGCTCGCCATCACAAACAGAAAATGGATCTTTAGCAGCCACACTGTCGTCGTCAGGTTCACCAACAAACCAATCGCAGCACGTGAGTCAGCAAACAACTCCATTGGGTGACTCTGTAGAATCTTCAGCTTCTTCGATATCTCCCAGTGAAGCATCAACTGCGTTAGATGACTGCACAATCGAGACACTGAGCGACAACGATTTGGAACAACTCTCAGAAAAGCTACTCGAGCGCGTCGTGCGCCAACTCGTTACAGTCGCACATACAAGTGAAGAACTGCTTGAAGAGCTCAATTCCCTGGATGAAACTGGTTTAAGCTTGTTGCACTATGTGAGCTTTTACAATTATTCTCAGTTGGTCCCAGTGTTGGTTGCTCATGGCGCACATATCAACCAGCAAAGTACACAAGGACAAACTGCACTTCACCTAGCAGCAGGGTGTGGTCACGATGAAGTCGTCAATGTATTACTCCAATCTGGAGCGGATTTACAAGTTCATGACTTTGATGGACTTACTGCTGCTGACCGAGCTGAAAAGTCAGGGCACACTGAGGTTGCTGCAAAACTACACCGCCACATGGGATATGACACTTCCAGCGACATGGGTCTAGTCGATGAAATATTTGGATTGGGTGGATCGCCGATGGAGATTGATGATGTACCAACGCCTTATATGGATGCCGGAGACATGGGGCTATTGTCTGACAATGACAATATTGGTCTCAACGAACGACCACGACGTTCTCACTCGAGCAGTTGCGAGAGTCCTTGTGAGTCTACCTTGTCATCGAAGGCGACATCTTACGTACGTGATCGATATATTTTATGGGAACGGGACAGAATTGTATTGCTAACTGCTTGCTTTTGAACAATGCCTTGCAGATAGGAGAGAATCAAGAACACAACCGAAAGCTTCTACTTGGAGCCTTTTCTACCATGAGCTTGCACGATAAATGTGCGCTTTCATTGAGTATTTCAAGAGATTCAGCAAGCCATGTTTCTCGGCGCCGGGAAAGTAGTATTGGAGAAGAGATGTTAGTCTCACCCAGCAGCAGCACAGGGACTTCGGCGGGTTTTGGTTCATCGCCAGCAAGTATAGTTGGCATGGACGCCAATCTTGTTGGTGGTCGTCTCGGTCTGTCTGGAGCTGAGAATGATTCGGATGTCCAGAGTGTAATTGCTGACGAGGAAGGTTTGAACAAGCTACAAGCAGCAATGGAGCTCATGGGTCCAGAAGAAAAACAATCACTGGAAGACGAGGTGAAAGTGCTTCAGCATGGTATCCGTGCTTGGTTGCTCAAAAGAAATTGTAAGAACATGCGCGAGACGACCAAACAGCTCCGCGAAGCAACACAGAGCATCGAGGACCAGTCCATGATGACAAACGAGCTGTCAGAACGTGAACGTGCAGCTGTAACCGTTCAGGCAGCAACGCGCAGCATGTTGGCTCGACGCAGTTTCCTGCAAACCAAGCAGGTCACAATCAAGTTCCAAGCAGCCACACGCGGTGTCCTTTGCCGCAAAAACTTTGCTCGCATGAAGGCACACGCTTTAGCATCACTGGTGATTCAACGCAATGTTCGCGAGTGGTGGAACAAGCAGCCAGCTGCAGCTCGACCAGACAGTATTGACAAAGAAGCCGACGAAGAAAATGACACCGAAGAGAAAGCATCAATTCCGCAAGACGCGTATGAATAAGCATTACGAGAATGCACCACAGTATGTAAATCACGCACCAGTATAGCATAGTCCATAGTCCAACACGAAACCAGCTTCTACACTGCACCATCTCGTTCTATTTGCCGCTCCTGCGTCTGCTAAACCTGCTTACATGGTCTCAGCTCCTTCGTCCGTGTATCGTCGGAAGCCCGGAATGGGAGGCGTCCAGGTGGCCATGCCGCGTTCCTCCGGTGCAGGGGCGACGTCATCCTCAAGAGCTTCGGCCTGCAGCTCCACAGGCAGCGCGTTGATGGCCTCCCACTTGAGGTCGATCTTGGTCTGCACGTCGCGCATGAGGTGGTTGTGCTCGATGGAGCTCATGGTGTTGTAGCGACGGCCGATCTCTTGGTGACGCTTCTGTTCCTCATCTGTCCACTCCTCTCTGCAATAGAATACATCAACATTTTTAGTAAAAGTTATGCTACCATCGTAATATACTCTACGACAACGTACGCTTCGGGGTATTGGCCCTTGATGGCACGCAGCATCTGCTCGAAGTTGGCGTCGTCTCCGCCCTTCTTGCCCTTCTTCTTCTTGTCCTTCTTGGACGCAAAGCCACGCACACTTGAGGAGGTTGCGATCACATCCGTCAGTGCACAAGCAGTCGCGCGCTTGGCAGCCACGGAAGACACGCTACGCAGCAGCAGAGCCATGTCACCTGCACTCGAAGTAGCTGAGCTGAAAGTCTCTCGACCACAAAGTGCCGCTTTTCAATGCAAGCCACTAAGTACGAAACGCTGTGCACCACATGCAATAAAAAAATTAAAATTATTGAGCAATAATTTAAAAGAAACAATTATTGGCATTTTCAATTTGATACAATTTACAATTTTCATTTACATGTTAGAACACAATTATTGTCCAGTTGGACGCTCAAACGTCCACTTCGTCTTCGCTGCTTGGATGGTATTGCGCATTGGAGAAATCGGGCGATGACACAACCATTGGGAATTCTGGTGGTTGGAAGCTGAAGTTGGGTAGCGGGTCAAGTCCAGGCACAAAATGCATCGGCTGACCGGGGTTGAAGTAGTATCGTGACAATGGAGGACTCACTCCAGGCGGCAAGAAATGCGGTGCATCGAATCTCGAGTACGCGTCGCCATTGCCAGGCGAAAAATATCGCACAACTTCCTTGGGTGCCGTTCTCCACAGAGTCGCCTCGCTCCACGGAAGATTGGCACCAGGGACTGGCAACTCACACTGCCTTGAAAAGTCCCAACCGAAGAGCGACGACGTTGATGCGTAGACTTGCTGTAGTTGCCACTCCAATTCTGCATTTTCTTCACGTCGACGTTGCTTCCTTCTCCACTGCTGCTGGGAACCGCTCTCGTCGAGTTCATCTTCTCTGTCGGACAAATCCCCATCGATGCTTCGGGTATCGAACGCACTACACGCGTCGCTGTCGACATCCTCCCATGGAACGTTGACAATGTATTCGTCAAGCTTCCGCTTGCCTACAAAAGGTTTTTTTGCGCTCATGTCTTCGACTGGCACTACATATTCTTGCGGTAGGAACACCATAGCGTTTGGGTTTAAACCCGATAATTTCTTCGAAGATAGTTCCACTTTAACAGATATAGTCGCCTCATCAGTATCCAACGTGCCTTCATCGGTTTGTGTTGTCGACGAATTTGAGTGACAGTCGCTGTCTAAAGGTATCGACTTGGACTCATGCATTGGTTCTGGTGATGGCTCCTCTTCGTCGTTTGAATCAGCTGGTGCTTCGCCATAGTTTAGCTGTGAGTCATCACAAGTATACATTGCCAGCTCTTTCACCTCATGCTTGATAATTTTGGGCGTAACGATTTGCTGTACAGATGCAGTCGTGTGTGCTGCAGATTTTTTCTTCTTTTTCTTCTTGCTTTTCTTCTTGTTGTGAGCGGTTGGATTATCTGTTGAGTGTCCTGTGTCCTCTAGCGATACTTCTAGCAGTAGTTGCTCCATTTGTTGCGCCGATTCTTTCTCCAAATGGCTGACGTAGCTTCGTAAAATGAGCTATTTTACAAAACAGAACACAAAGTTAGTTTGAGTGCTCTGCACACCATTTAGGTTGATAGATTTTACCTGTTCGACCAGCATGGCGATCAAGCGCTGATAATTCGCCCATGTGTTGATCGTTTCGCTTTCGGTCACAAAGAGCTTGTTGAAGTTGCTCTCGGTGAGGACGTGGATTGTCGTGAGGAATCCTGTCAACACATCTCCTACCAGAGTGAAGAGCCGATCGGTATCCTCAGTCAGCTCGGTTTTCACAGTCAAAATACCTGTACCGTCAAAGGGTGTGAGCAAACACCAGCAATTAACTTCAAATACTCACAACTACACCTGTGCCTATGTCCATGAATTCCATCGCTTCAAGAAGCTCGTACGTCTTCTCATAAGATGTGTCTGTTACTGCACGCATTGAAGGTTGCGTAGCTGCTCGTTCTTGAACTGCCGACGCATTGGCAGAGTGTGTAACCTGTGAAAGTGGTGTCGTTGCTGCTGCCATGCTCTTGTTGGCAGTTGCTGTATCTGTAGCTGTTCGACTCGACGTCTTGAGGTGTCGTTGCATCAGCCCCACACACAGCAAACTCAGATTGAGCTTATACAGTTGTTTCACAAGTTCCGGCTCGTCCAAGAACAATATTTGTTGTCGCTCATTTACGTTGAGTTGCTCCCAATACTGACGGATCCTGTTCAGCACAACAGTACCATCCTCGCCGCGTTCAGGTGGTGTCGCCAACGTCATCCAAGCGCCAGTTGCAGATCCATACGATCGATTGGCCGACGGCTTCGCTCTCTTCCGACCACGCAAATGTGCACTAGCAGTGGTTTTATTAGCTTGATCTGTTGCCATATCAGCACGAATGACCAGGTATGCTTTCCAGATGGGCGCTTCATTGAAGCAACCACAGCACGGAATGCAACAGTTAGCACTGCAATCAATGCGCATCAACTATCTCTTCATGCCCACGCACCTTCAGCAGTCGAAGCTGCTTTCTTAACGGAGGAAACGCCGCCTCGAGAGAGCGACGTCATCACGATGTCCTTCCAGCAATTGATCCTTGACCAACGAAGTAAAGCACGTGATCATGATTTTATGTGACGGTACACTAAATTGTACCACCACACTATTTTGTACGTACACAAGTATTTTGTTGAGATGGCGGACATCCAGCACAAGCGCGTGGCTTTAAAGCTCAAGCAGGCGTGTGAGGAGACGGCGGCGCAGGCTATTGCAGCCACTACTGCTAGTGGACAGGCAAGTCGCATTCACGGCAAAAACCGCAAGTTCGGTAGCCGCAAAGAGGCCATGGCAGCGAAGGAAAGTCAATAATAATTGTTAAGACCAATTACTGTAATGTTAATCAGTTAATTTATGCTGTTTTTGCAGATTGCAGCGGCCAAAGCGAAGCGAGAAGCGAAAGAGGCAGCCGATAAGTGATGTACAATGGAGCAAAGCGACTGACCCTAGGAATAGGCCCATTCCAGAAGAATGTCCGTTTTCCGTTCCGTTTCACTATTTCTTTGATGCATTTAAGACAAGTGCCTAGATATTTCAACTTCTACTGGAAGAGGGATGAACCGTGAACGACGAGTGTTGCCAGTGTTACGAGCACTGGTGATTAAGAACTGGACGGTCAAAAGACGACGGCCGTTCGCGACTTTGAGTGAAATCCTCAATCCGTTGCTCTTCATTTTGTTGTTTGTAGCGCTCAAGAAGTTCGAACCGGACTTGATCATTCCAGCAGGGTGGGCTACCAGTGATTCTAATAGCTCTGCTCCTGGTTATGGATCTACCTGGAACTTGTATGATACGACGAATTATAGTTCGCTATTGAACGAAGGCTTGAGCAGCGTTGGAGTTGTTTTGCCAGCGGATTCTACGAGTGCAAAAGGCAGCAATTCGTCAAATGGAACGATGTCAGCAAGCTCACTGCTAGAGAAACTGAGCGATAGTTTACGGATACCCAAATTTTACTTCACTGAAACCACAATGCCAGGGCTGATACTGAGTTTGTCGCTTCAGGCACTTATGGCAGGCGACAAGCTGGATGAATTGGGAGAAGATACTCTTATGGATTGTGCACTCAAATTCCTGCTTTTTGGCTATACCGGCGCAGAAGGTACTACGTTTCACGTTCCCAATGCCTGCAAGGGCAAAGTTGTGCCGTACAAAATTGCCATCACCCCGGATACGCCATATACGCGACAATATTTTTCCGCTGTATTAGATGCTTGGTACCCACGCATTGATCTTGCACCATCGGTGAAAGGAATATCGTTGCTTACAATTCCAAGCTTTGCCGATTCGACCGTATTTTTCGACAATGAGACGGCTTTGGAAGAGTATGTATCCAGCAAAGAATATGGCACCAGTATTTCAACCCCCAAAATCTATGGAGCTGTTGTTTTCGAGGAGTTTCCAGAAGATAAAACCACGTTTGGTGCTTTGGAGGGACATTCGATTACATATTCTTTGCGATTTAACTCCACGGGAAGTCAGCCACCAGTGCCGAAAACGAAAAAGCCAAGACCTAATGCTCTTTCAAAGTTTGCATTAGCGGCAAATACAATGGCTTATGGAACACAAGGCTTTATGACACTTCAGACTCTTGTTGCACGTTTTCTCAATTGTATGCCAGCATGGGATGCGAACTCCGAGGCAACCAATGGAACGTGTTTAGTTCATCAGGCTGTCATGTCTGCAAATGCAGAAAGCGATCGTCGACTACTAGGACAACTCGAAAAAGATATGATCATTGGCACCGCCTTCGTTTTGTTAAACTCAGTCAAGGATATGATCACAAGTATCGCCTCGGTGAACCTTCCCAAAATTTCAGTGGATACAATTCCGGCTCAAAGTGTGGAAACACTATTAGTACCATTGCGGATAGCACCTCAAGCGTATCAAGGTGCAGGCGTGTATGGCATTCCCACCCAGTCTTTTCGGTATGCCCCATTTTTTGACAAGGTAGCATTGGTATTCCCGATTGGTTTCGTTCTATCTTATCTCTATCTCGTGTCGCGCGTCATTGTGTCGTTTCTCATGGAGAAGGAAACGAAATCTCGAGAGCTCATGCGAATTCTTGGAGCTAGCGACAATGAATTGTTTGCAGGTTGGGTGCTTGCGTACCTCCCGATCTTACTTGTTGGAGCGTTGTTGCAAGCTTTAGGTGCGCATGGGCTACTGTTTCCCAACTCAGATACGAAGTTGCTTTTCCTATTTTTCTTCACTTTTGCTACCAGCAGCTTCAGCTATGGCTTCATGATCAGTAGTCTTTTCTCACGGGCACGCTCAGGGTCACTGGCAGGCATGAGTCTGTTTTTTATAATGTTTTTCTTGTCCTATATTTTCAGTGACGACACCAACGAATCCAGTCGAACGTGTGCAGGACTACTCCCACCTATTTCCCTATCACAAGGCATTAATGTGATTGCGAAGCTTGAATCATTTGGTATTGGCGCGAATAGTGATAATACCAACGAAGTGGTTAACAACTTTCGGTTTTCTAATGCTGTTGGGATCCAAGTCATAGATACAGTGCTCTACATTCTACTCGGGAAATATTTTGAGAAAGTGGTTCCACAAGAATTCGGGGTGGCGGAAAAGTGGTATTTTTTCATGTCGAAAGCGTACTGGTGTCCACAAGTCTCGAAACTAGTATGCGCAGAAGAACAAGGGAATAATGAACGGGGTGAATCAGCGCCAAATAGCGATGCTGTGGAAGTCAGTCGACAAGATCTGGTGGTGCAAGAAAATAGCAATCGTGCAGTGGTCATCGCCGGATTGCGAAAGGAATTTTCGGTTCCTGGAGGGAAAAAAGTAGCAGTTCATGGATTGCATTTGAAATTGTACGAAGGTCAAATTACCTGTTTGCTTGGTCATAATGGAGCGGGGAAAACTACTGTAATGTCCATGCTTACTGGGATGACGCGACCATCTAGTGGAAATGCTTGGGTTCGAGGCTATTCTGTTACCACCGATATGCGCAAAATCCGTAGATCGCTTGCTTATTGTCCCCAACATAGTGTGCTCTACCCAGATCTGACCGTGAAGGAGCACCTGATGTTTTATGGTCGTCTTAAAGGTTACACAGATGCCAACACGCTTGCAGTAGAGGTGTCGAAGAAAATTGATGAGGTGGGTTTGGGAGATAAGATCAATATTCGCTCACATGCTCTGTCTGGTGGGATGCAGCGAAAGCTTTCGCTTGCCATTGCGTTCCTAGGTGATAGTACGGTTGTTTTCCTGGATGAACCAACTGCAGGTATGGATCCGTACAGTCGTCGCAGTACCTGGGAGCTCATCCAACGCAATCGCGTTGGCCGTGTTGTTATCTTGACGACGCATTTCATGGATGAAGCAGACATACTAGGCGACCGGATCGCAATTATGGCGGAAGGAAAACTGCAATGCGCTGGCTCGTCATTATTTTTGAAAAAACGATATGGAGTGGGGTATCGTCTCAGTTTTGTGAAGCAAAAAGATGGAGCTGGACGGGTTATTGAAGCGTTAATTCAGCAGCATGTCCCTCAAGCAGTTATCGCGTCAGATATTGGGACAGAGTTAACTTTTCAGTTGCCATTTGAGGCATCTGCTGGTTTTCCTGCACTATTTCGTGAGCTGGAATCTCGTCAGCACGAGTTTGGTATTTCGTCTTTTGTCATATCTGTCACAACACTCGAAGAGATTTTTCTTAAGGTGGCTGAAAATGGAAGTGCACAAACTGTAATTAAAGGAAGTATGGAAGGCAATGAGTTAACCAAGTCTGGCGACACCATATCAGTCACTGTTAAGCCCTGTGAGGCAGCGATTGTCGTGGAGTCCACAAGAATCAATATGAAAGGGGCGATGGAACTCGAGCATTCTGAGACACAAAATTCTCGGGTTGCGCTTACGCGAGCAATATTCACGTTCACGATCCACATGAAGGCCTTGCTCCACAAACGTGTGCAATGTGGTAAGCGTGACTTCAACATGCTTTTTTTCAGCACCATTCTCCCGATTATTGCCGTCTTCATCGGGCTTTCAGCTTTAAAATTCTCCGTGATACTATTGAACGATCCAAAACTTGAGCTATCACCAACCGTACAGTACCATCTTGCACATCAAACTCCAGTTCCGTATGGCTGTCCTGGTAACCTCAATCTGAGTGGTGACAGCCGTACTACATGGTGCTCTGAGCTGGTTGAACCAAAGCACTTTACAGGAGGCGCTGCATACGAACTAGAGCTTGACAAGACGGTTTTCAATGGATCAACAGCACCTACGGTTTTTGGGGTGACTTACGATGCACCTGGCATTGACCCAAACGATACGACCGGCTACAACCTTAGACTTGCTGAATTGGTCTTTGAGAAGGGATACGGATATGCTGGCGATGCCAACTCGAGTGCTTCACCAACGCAGAATGCCATTGAAGGGCAATTCGGCGGTTACCTATTGCACGCATCAGAATCGACCAACACTTTAAGCTACAACGTGCTTGCAAATGCATCATCAATACACGCTGCGCCGACATATAAGCATATGATCGACAGTGCTATCCATCGATTTTTGCTGTCAAAGGCTTCAGGTGGAGCAAGCCCGAACGTGACAATCCGTGTATCATCACATCCATTACCCCTTTCATTCAAAACGCGCTCGATCTTCAGCTCATATCTGAGCTTCCCTGCTGTGCTCTTCGTCGTGATCGCTTTCACATTCATTCCTGCTTCTATGATGCCTTTCATCGTCAAGGAGAAGCATCTCGAGCAGAACGCCAAGTATCAACAACTACTTTCGGGTATGTCATTCTTCGCGTACTGGTTGTCAAATTTCATTTTTGATGTAGCCTTATATCTCGTGCCCATGGCGGTGACACTTTTACTTCTTCGTTCGTATGGTGTTACGAAGTCCCTAACGAGTGGCGATACTTGCGACTCGTGCACTCGAGACGTCCCAGCCGCCATGGTCACCCTATTCGTATTATTTGGAACTGCAATCACTCCATGGACGTACTTGCTTTCTCATGTCATGGAGAAACCCAGTGAGTGTTTACTCTATACTGTGATGATCAATTTCTTCTTGGGGCTTCTATTACTGCTTCTAAGCTTCACGATGAATTCACTGGATTCAACTCGAGCGACAAATGATGTTTTAGTTTACATTTGGCGCTTGTCGCCACTGTTCGCGTTTGGAAATGGGTTTCTCAATGTTCTCCTGGCTGATTTGCTAGCAAATTTCGGATTGACCAGTAGTATCCGTAGTGCGTTTGATTCGGATATCGCTGGTACAGATATTTGGTATTTGCTTATCGAGTGTCCGGTTTTCATTCTACTCACCATAGGAATAGATATTACGCGAGCTGGAACGTTGCGCTGGCGTATTGCCCAGTTCAAGGACAAGCTCAATTCAGTGCGACGAATCTACACGCGCGTACCATGTCATAATACCAAGCTACACATTCAACAAAACTGCGCAGGAAACAACGCTACCAGTGAAGATATTGACACAGACGTGGCCGAGGAGGCTAGACGTGTACACGAAAGCTATAACTCGTTGGATACCAGCTCCGAAGTTGTTCAGATTCTCAAGCTTGAGAAAGAGTATCCGAATGGAAAACGGGCCGTAAAATGCCTTTCGTTCGGGTTGCAACAAGGCGAATGCTTTGGATTCCTGGGTGTGAATGGTGCAGGAAAGACAACTACTATGAAAATTCTTACGGGTGACTTGCTGCCAACTTCAGGCACAGCAACAATTAATAGCTTCGACATTCGCAACGAACGAAGCAAGGCTCGAAATTCGATCGGTTATTGCCCACAGTTCGATGCTATCATCGATTTACTAACCGTTCGCGAACACCTTGAACTCTTTGGTCGGTTCAAAGATTTTGACACATCGGACACACTCGGGACGGAAGTCGATCGATTGCTGAACAAGCTTAAGATCCAAGGGTTCGCCAACAAACTTGCTGGTAGCTTGAGTGGTGGAAACAAACGTAAGTTATCCTTGGCAATCGCTATGATAGGCGACCCTAGTGTGCTGGTGCTTGATGAACCATCCACTGGTGTCGATCCGTTCTCACGTCGTCTCCTATGGGACGTCATTTTGGAGGTATCTGTGAAATCTCGGCGTTCTACCGTCATGTTAACAACGCATTCCATGGAGGAATGCGAAGCTCTTTGTAGCAAGGCTGGAATCATGGTAGATGGTGGCCTACGATGTTTCGGCAGCATCCCGCATCTGAAAAACCGCTTTGGCGACGGGTTCCTGTTGGAATGTAAATTGGATGCACCTCCATCGCATGCCATCTCCGACTTGGTACACCTCATTTGTGACCACCTTCAAATTGCTCGCACCAAAGCATCAGGGATTCAGATCACAAGTTCACAAATCGCAGGAATTTGCACTGTGCTTGGCAATCCAACGTACGCAGACTCCGCCACTGCTAGTTTCTCGACACAGTTTGGTCGAGGCAACGGTGTCATCGACATCGCATCTTTCAGCAATTGGTGGTTGGTTGAAGACAGCGTGCATCGACTGGATAAATTCCTGGAAGCCGAGTTCATCGGCGTCACTCTCGTCGAACGCCAAGCCGATTTCTGCCGCTACAAGGTTTCGGGTGTTATATGTCGCAGCAACGGGGACGTCAGTGGTGTCACTGAAGTTCATGGTCAAGTAGCTACCGCGTTATCACGCATGTTCGAAGCCGTCGAGGACGCGAAACACCGACTGGGTATCAAGGAGTACAGCCTGTCTCAAACCAGCCTGGAGCAGATTTTCAACTCGTTCGCTCGTGGAGGTCATCTAAACGCGGTTGGCAGCAGCTACCCAGTCAACTCGTAGGAGTCGATGACAAATCAACTTCAAGTCTCCAGTCGCGCCAACACATCGCATCCACGTTCCCAAGAAGATGACTCAATGGACATTACTTTTAAATACTTGCTAGTGACAAGTAACCAGTTGACAATTGACGCCAACACCGTACCTGCACTACATGTATCATGTAGTACATGTACTCTATCGATACCATGAGGGAGGCGTTACGCTTGCAATGCGATTTCAACGACCGTCACGTCGCGTTCAAACAGTAAAATCGGTGTAGCAGCGCCGGCTCTGTCCACCCAGTGCATATCCGATCGCCATTACCGCAGCGAGTCAAGCACGAACTTCCGACCCTAACAGCATGACAATATGAATTCATGTCTTGCGCTCGTGAACGCCACAGCTAGGAACAGTAGAAGCATTTCGTTGCACATGTAACATGTACCCATGTATTTCAATGCACGACAGCCGCAATAACTCAGTGCGCGTTCATTGGCGGAAAAGTTCCCGCAAACCGTCTGAATCAGGCTCTGACTCTTTTCGCTGTGCCTCTCTCTCGCCATTCACCAACTTGCGCAGTTCGGTACAAGTCAAGTTTCCAGACAAGATGGTGCGTGTGCTCGCTCTCTCTGCTGCTGCGGCCATGCTGGCGTCCACGTCGGCGCTGGACCAGAAGCTCTACGGCCTCAACTACGACCTGCGTCAAGGCCCCGACTGGGACCCGTCCAAGTGCAAGTCCGCCGACACCATCGCCGCTGACCTCAAGATCCTGAGCGAGATCACGTCTAACGTGCGCACCTACAGTCTGTCGGACTGCGACGTGTCGGGCGTTCTCACTGCCGCCAAGGAGCTTTCGCTCACCGTGTGGCTTGGCGTCTGGGTGTCGGAGGACTCGACTGTTTACGACAATGAGGTCAAGGCCTTCAAGAAGCTCATCAGCGCCGGTTTGATTGACAAGAACGTGGTGGGCATCAACGTCGGCAGTGAAGCTGTGTACCGAGAAGACATCACGGCCGAACAGGCCATCAAGTACGTGACCGACTTCAAGAAGGTCATGTCGGACAACGACATCAGCGTGCCTGTGAGCATCACGGACATCATCGACACGTTCGTGCAGTACCCAGACATGCTCAAGGCTGGCGACATTGTGACTATCAACCAGTTCCCCTTCTGGGAGAAGATCGAGGCTGACAAGGCCGCGGCGCAGTTCAACAAGCGCATCCAGCCCCTGCTTAAGATGGCCGGCGACATGGAGGTCATCATCAGTGAGACGGGCTGGCCTACAGGCGGCACTGCCACGAACGGATCGGTGGCGTCGGAGGAGAACGGCGCCGTGTTCTTGAACGACTTCTACGAGCTGGCCGAGGCCAAGGGCTGGAAGTACTACTACTTCGCAGGCTTCGACACCCCGTACAAGGAGGAGCAGGCGGACGACGCCACCACGGTGGAGTCGCACTTCGGCATCTTTGACGACAAGGGAGTCATGAAGACTGCGTACGAGAGCCTCAAGTTCACCAAGACCGGAGACTACTCCACCACTGGCAGCACCACGTCGTCGGGTTCGTCCAGCACGTCGGTGGGTGCGGGCACGGTCGCTCCCGGCAGTGGCACTACCGGCACCTCCACTGGCACGTCGGACACTACCAGTGGCACCTCCAACACCCAGTCGTCCTCCGACACGGCCTCTTCGTCCAGCATTAACAACAAGGAGAATGGGTCATCGCAGCTCGTGGCCGCTGGTCTTGCTGCCTGCCTGGGCGTCGTGTCCACCATGTTCTGGAACCTGTAAGCCTCCATCTACTGTAGTCAGATCTAATTCGCAGCCAATGCAGAAATCATTCAAAACTAGAATAAGATTTTAGAATCTAGAATCTGCAGTTCTGTTGTGTGCGACACATCAAATCTGAAATGGCGAGCAATACCCAGGCGAATGGGACCACCGAGTCGGGGAACGAGGGGCTGCTGGTGCTGGTGATCGACACCAACCCCGTTCATTGGTTCACGAATGGCGGCAGTACGGCCGACCGCGCTGGACTGCAGCAGTTGATCTCCAGCACGCTCGTGTTCGTCAATTCGTACCTGTTACTGCACCGCAGCAATCGCATTGTGATCATTGCGGCCCACGCCGGCAAGAGCGCCATGTTGTATCCAGACCCTGAGCAGGACGACACGTCCGGCAATGCTGAACAAGCTGCGAAGGTCAACGCTGGCGTATTGCAGCGCCTGCAACAACTCAGCGACGCTCTGCTGGATCCTGCCAAGCCGAACCAAACGGCCATTGCGGCTTCGCTGTCACGTGCGCTGTGCTGTACGCTATTCTGACGATAGAGTTGTTCATTAACTATACTGGTACTGATGCTACTGCTTGTTGATGCAGTTATTAATCGTGCCATCAATGAAGAACCTGATCTGCGACCTCGGATCTTGGTCGTCCAGAAGTCTCCCGACGTGTCGGAGCACTACATCGCCATCATGAACGGCATTTTCTCGGCACAAAAGAAAAACGTGGCGGTGGATGCTTGTATCCTTTCTGCAGAACACTCTTCATTCATGCAACAAGCAGCGTATCTTACTGGCGGTATCTACTACAAACCCAACGATCACAGCGGACTCCTGCAGTATCTCATCTCGATCTACCTACCGGATCCGTCCATGCGCAAGCTGCTGAAGTTACCGTCACAGGACTCTGTGGACTTCCGTGCCATGTGCTTCTGCCACCGCGAAGTGATCTCCACTGCGTTCGTCTGCCCCGTGTGCCTATCGCTGTTTTGCGAATTTCGACCTATTTGCTCCACATGCGGCATCCGCAGCCACATTCAGCCAAAGAAGAATGGTTTAAGCAAGAAGCGTCCACGTGTGGCTTAATAAATGCTCTCATTTGGACGTAAGCTTATTAGTTCATGTGAAGTTGCTGTTCGTTGCAACATGGCTACATCTACTCAAACACGATTGGCTGACAGGAATTTCAATGGCAAAATCAAGATTATGCGCACTTAATCGCTCTCTGGTTGATCAAAATCCCGTTTTGACATCTTTTCAACCAATCATCGTTTATTCGAGTCGACAGTGACGTATTGCGAGCAGCTCCATCATCTGCTCTTGAGCTCATACTCAGAATCTCCACGCAAGCAACACACCACTGACCATGAGCAGGTATGAGCAACTTCGAAGCAACTTCAGTTGAGTCGTGTACTAATTGCATTGCACTGCTACTGCAGACCGACCATCGCAGAGGTTTTCGCTGAGCGCAAGGCCAACAACACCGCGGCATTTATCACCTTCGTCCCTTGCGGCTTCAAGACCAAGGCCGACACAGTGGACATCCTGCTGGGTCTGCAACGTGGTGGCGCCAACATCATCGAGGTGGGCATCCCGTACTCGGACCCGCAGGCCGATGGCCCCACCATCCAACGCGCCCACCAGGTCGGTGTGGACCAGGGCATCACGCTACACGACGTCTTAGCCACAGTGAGTGAGGCGCGTGCCAAGGGTCTGACCACACCTGTGGTGCTCATGGGCTACTACAACAACATCTTCCAGTATGGCGAAGACAAGATTTGCCCTGACGCCCAGAAAGGTACGAGCTGGAATGGTTCTGAAGAGGTTGAGGTGGTCGCTGATTGATTTCCTGCTGTTTGCAGCTGGTGTGGACGGATTTATTATCGTGGACTTGCCACCCGAGGAGGCCAAACCGCTGAGTGATGATGCTGCGAAGCACGGCCTCGCGTACATCCCGCTAGTGTCGCCCACGACGACCGAAGACCGCATGAAGCTCATCGACTCAGTGGCACACGGTTTCGTGTACTGCGTGAGTCTCACTGGCGTCACAGGTGCCCGGAACGAGCTGCCACCGAACCTCGACGCGTTCATGGCTAAGAGTAAGCTGCTGTTTGTTGATGGATTGGTGGGACGTTGAGCTAACTAAACGACTCTGATTTGTTGCAGTTCGTGCTAACGTGAAGCACCCGTTGGCGCTGGGCTTCGGTCTTTCGACTCGCCAGCACTTCGTACAGGCCAGTGCGCTCGCGGACGGCGTTGTGATCGGGTCCAAGATTGTTAAGATTATTGAGGACGCTCCTGACACAGCCACACGCGCCACCAACGTGGAGGCATTCGCCAAGAGCATCGTGAATCCCTAGACTCAACTAGGACTTACTCAGGTTCTTCATAAGCAGAAAATATACTAATAGTGCTTCATTTGTTCATGACATGTTTAACTGAGCTGAGTTTCATTTTACATGTAAAGGTAGTCGGGGCTGCAACAGAGCGCGATCCACATCATATCAAATACACGTAATGGGGTTTATCAAGTTGCAGTAGCACCACCTGCAACTGGCAAAATCTGACTGGTTATGGCTTAGACGGCTATGCCGGCCGCCTTTCTGCAGTTGGATGGCGTGGGTTCGAGTCCTGCAGTCCGTGAAACTTGTCAATTCGTATTTAGGAGAGTTAGTATACTAATCGTAGCATGCTTCGAAGCCCGGTGTGTCTGTGCCATTAGACTAAGGATCGGGTCAATATGTGTGCAATAGTACAAGCGTGTCAGGGTGTCAGTACTGGGTGATTCGTCAAAAGGCAAATTAGTCTCAGAATCTGCCAATCGACATGCAGACATCATTTTGGCCAATCCGTGTGCGGGACGCGAAAGGGTGCGATCTGGATGTGGTCACTGCAAGAAGTGTGCCATGGACGCGTTGGAGGCCAAGAAGAACGAGGGCAACGCGCTGTTCCAACAGAAACGCTTTGTAGAAGCGGTGCACATATACAGCTCAGTCCTCGATCGATTACACAGCTCCAAAGCCAATGATAATGAAGCTATCGTCCGACTGGAGATTGCGGTGCGACTCAATCGCGCTTGGGCGTGGATTCAAATGCCGGATAGTGAGGACAGTGAGTCCTCGCTGGCTGCAGCAGAGCTGGATTGTAGCGCAGTGATCGAAAAGGATCCGTGCTGTATAAAGGCCTTCTACCGACGAGCACTCGCACGAGAACGCAGAGGCCACAGGGAGGTTCGTTTCGAGCGAATCATTGAAACAAATTTGTCTGCTTATCTCGTATTTGACTGTGTGCAGTTAGCAATGGAGGATGCAGCTGTGATGAAGAGATTGGAACCTACAAACCCTACTATTGTCCCGTTGTGTGAGAGACTACAGCAAAACAGTCAAGAGGGCGAAGGTTTGACGCCAAAACTCCAGCGGTGCACGATTAATAACGGGGGTAATGCTAGTACTACTAGTGAACCATCAGACGTCGCACTTGCTCATGAGGCGGAAGATGCTTGGCGTGCATTACAAGCAGATGAAATGAGTCTTAAACGAGTGCATCAAACTGCTGTAAAGCGGTCAACCTCAAGACAGAAAGAGAGAAAAGTATCTCAAAATGCAACTTCTACGAAAGGAGAAATCTCACACAAGACGGAGGATCTGTGGGAGTCTCTAAGACGAGAGGAGATCACAACTGTTGCCAAAGCTTTTCCAAAGAGGAAGGGTGGTCGAGTAACGTAGACGAACATACGATAACAAGCTCTATTACGTTATTTCTACCAGTCCTCATCGTCGTCGTCGCCTAGGTCGATGACTTGAGGTCGTGATCGCCGATAGCGAAGACCACAGCTTGAGCAGTCCATGCTAGTAACTGGGTTAATTAGTGTGCATCGTGAGCAGCTCCACGCAGCCGCAGGCTCATTTGTTGTGAGTGTTTCTTCTGGAGCGACCTGTTCGCGGTTTGGACGGGAATCACTCAGGACATTCTCGATGAAGGCATCCTCTTCATCCGAATCTGAGAAATCACTCGTCTTTTGCTTCTTCGACGGCGACCATGAACCAGCATCAACCTCCGGTGCAAATGTCACCCTCCGCTTCGGGTTTGCATCTACCGCATGTGCTGACTCGGATTGGACGGGGGTTGGGCGAGACGATTCTTCCAGAGAAGTACGCGAAGGTGCGGGACGCCGAATGGGTGGTTTTGGGGTACACGAAATATCTACTTCGTCAGATGGAGAGCTGCGTTGACGTGCAACTGACACAACCGCGTCTTCACCCTCGCTCTCTGATTCGCTTTCACCTAAGATTTCGTTCGTTTCATCTTCATCTGTACTTGAGTACTCGACGTCCGATTCATCTGAAGCATTAATACTCTTTCGTTTTGGCTTTGAGCGCTTGGATTTGTTCTCATTTTCAGCACGTTGCTTGCTTGCAGCGATTAGCTCCATGCGTTTGCGCTTGCGCTCTTCATCACGCTGGTTATCTTTTTCTTCGTTTTCGGCTTGGTGCTCCTGAAGCAGCTCCCAATCGACCCGACAACTAAATGCAAAACTAACCAAGTCATTCTGAACTTGCTTCAAAGCTGCTTGCATCACTTCATCATCAACAGACGCGTAGGCACGGTGGTGACCCCAGCTATTCAAATCTTCTTCTGGGGGCATGCCAATTTGCGGGTGGTAACATTTGTCGGTATCCTTGTCAGTGTCCTCATCACTTGTGGCGTCTCTTTCAGGTGAGGTTTCGTGTTCTGTCGTCTTTGCGCTTTCATCATCACCATCTATTGTAATAACAGAAGATGTGTTTTCATCGGAATTTCCGGTATCTCTCCATTGGCAACGATCGCATTTTAGCTGATCGTGGGTATCAGACATGGTTTCTTTCTGGAACACAAAAAGCCGTTTTAAGTCCTTCGAGGACAGCGAGTTCACCTCTTCTTTATCGTCAACGATGTTTTGAAGGCCTTCTTTGGATAGCTGACGTTGGAAAATTTTCTCTTCAAGTGTTCCCGTCGCAAGGAATCGGTACACGAAGCACATCTTCTTTTGCCCTTCACGCCACACACGAGCAGCAGCTTGCTTGTCAGTAGCGGGATTCCAATCAGGATCAAAGAGCACTAATCGGTTTGCGCCAATTAAGTTTAAGCCACACCCTCCAGCTTTACTGGACAATAGGAACGCAAACGAATTTGTCGTCGGGTCATTGAAGGTGTCAACAAGTTTCTTTCGTTTCTTGGCAGAAGTCGTTCCATCCAAACGAACAAAAGGCAAGTGACGTTCCTGACAAAGTGTTGATACAACATCCAAAGTCTGTGTGTAGTTCGACACGATCACAATCCGATCTGTTGTTGTCTTTCTCATCGAAAACATCAAGCGATCAAGCAGAAGCATCTTTCCAGACCATTCAGGATAACATGTGCGTCCACCGAAACCACGTCGATGCTGACCGTTGTCGCCTCCGCGGTTTCTAGATTCCTTGGCCGCTACAAAATACTGCGCGCAGTTCCCAAATCCAGGGAGCTTGGTGTTCGTTTTCCCCATTTCATCAAAAATCAGAAGTGGATGATTGCACAATTTTTTCAGTGCAGTGATCGACGACAGAACGTTGGTGCTTGATCGTTTCATCATGTCACGGCAAGCACTAGATGACAAGAAATGCATGTACAGCTGCTCCTGCAACGGTGACAGCGGGCAACAAATTACCTGCATCAACTTTGGTGGCAAATGCTTCGCGTTCAGAATGTTGCCTCGACGCAGAATGAACTGATTCACAATTTCACACAGCATTGCTGAGCATGACTGTGCTACTCCTCGTTCACGATCAGTGGAGTCTGGCTCTCGTCCAATTAAGATCGGCCCCAAATAATTCTTCCGAAACTCGCTTGGCGTCCCAAGGATGTTGGGGTTAGTAAAATCCACCATCGCGAAAAACTCTTCCAAATCATTTTGCATCGGTGTACCAGAAAGAAGCACACGCTTCCGACACGCCAGCGATGACAGCGCCTTATTGATTTGTGAGTTGGCGTTCTTGAGTCGATGGGCTTCATCACAAATGAGCAGATCACAACAAGCTGGCGTATCTGCAAATTTCTGCGCATGCATACGGAACGTCTCGTACGAGATGATGAGCACTTGAGCAGAGAAGCCTGGCCGTGATCGCTTGCTCCCCTCGATAAAATGTTTAATGCCTTTGATCACCGTCTCGCGTTTTGCCTCAAACAACGCCACTGTCTTCACACGTCCGTGCAACCACTTAATAATTTCATCATCCCAATTCTTTACCAACGACGTCGGACAAACTACAATCACTCGATTCACTGTCGGCTTCATATCCATTCCCGTCATCAGCAACGTATACATCAACGTGATACTCTGCAGGGTCTTTCCCAGACCCATATCATCAGCCAGAATGCACCCTTCTCCATCGAAACCTCGCACTCGACACACACAATCAAACATAAATTGCACTCCTTCCCGTTGATGTGGGCGTAGGAACTTGCCTACAATCTCAGGCACCACCACTTTCACCTCTGGGTCTGTCTCACTTTGCCACAACACCAACGGAGGTGGTGCATCAGCCATTGGAGCTGCAACATGAGCTGGTTCTTCCACTACTGGAGGCTCCGGCTCGACAGCCGTCTCGATCTCCTCCACGTCCACTTCGACAGGCGGCAAATCGTGCCGCACCATGGGCTTAAGCGCTGAGCCCCATCGCCGTCTCATCCCGAGTGTCTTAGTCTGCAGTAGGCGATTACTCTCTTGCGTACGTCCTCCTTCTCCACACGGAGACTTGAACGGACGTCGCACGCGCTGAGCACGACGCTCAGGCTCCATCACCAGGAAGGACAGGAACGGGAGACGCTTGACGGACAGCGACGCGCCACTACGCAGTGCCTGGCGGTTGCTGGCTGCTTCTACGTCTTCATATTCGTCTTCTCCGTCATCTTGTGGCTGGATGCGTGTCTGAGCCTTCACAGGAAGCACGAACGGCTTGAACTGCGGGCCTCCGCCATTCCGCCGCCTCAACATGGCGTTCAAATTGGAAATGCGGGTTAATGGAGCAGTTCTATTGGCTAAAAGTAAATGACCATCACTCAGATCGGGATAGTGTTACTGTGTCATGATTGGATGTAATAGAACTCATTGGCACACGATGGCGCAGATGATGACCTTCCAGCGAGCGCTGTTGCGGCGGCTACGGAGTTCGCAGCTGCATTGTACAACGCCTGCTAGTAGAAGAGATGTTGTTCTTCCTATTGCAGGTGTCCCAGCTCGACGATTCGCAATATTGGCTTCAAACGACGGTCCGGAAGCTCGTCAAACTGCGCTGCAGCGACTTACGGAGACTTCCAACCTGTCGTGGAAACTACGCGCCATCGTGAAGGACGTGGAGCAGTCCTTACCTCCAGACAGAGGCAGGAGGTTCTACAATCGTCGACTAGTGGAAGCTCTGGAGAAGAACGACCTGAATCGAGCCTGGGGCATCGTGGAGACTTTGCATCGAAGACACACTGATACGGCTGTGCTCTGGCCGTACACCTACAATTTGATGTTGCGTCATTATTGCAGACAGCAGAAGACGCTGATGAACGCGAATCTCTCGCGTATTCTGGCGTTGTTGGACGTTATGGTTGCTCACGACGCAGCAGACCAGACGAGCTTTCAAGTTGCCATGGCTGCGTGCAGTCGTGCGCGGCATTTACGTAGTGCGAGACAAGTACTGGAGAAAATGGAGGAGTGTGGACGCGAACCGGATGAAAGAATCTATGGATTTCTGATCAATTGCTGTGCGAGGAAGCAGGGATTGGTGAAGACAGCAGAAGGATACTTTGATGACATGGTATCTGGTGGAGTCAAGCCGACCATTTTGAGCGTGAATGCTATGTTGCGAGTGTATTCGAGAGATAGTGGACGGTCGAAGGCCATGTTGGAGGTTGTGGAACGTGCGCGTGACGAATTTGGGTTGGTTCCCAACACGGTCACAACGCGGATGATGGTGCACTATTTACTCTGCGAGGGCAACTTAGATGGAGCAGCAGAATATATGCGTGGTGTTGAGAGTGGTTTTCCACGTGAGGAAGCGGTGAAGCTTCCAGTGAAACGTCAAGTAGTAAACTGTCTTATTGATGCTTGTCGTCAACGTGGTGAATGGAATTTGGCTGAATATGCTCTTACACTTGTGAAAAGAGTGAGTGACGACATCATGGTTGAGCAAGATGTGCAAGACACGATAAAGCTAAAGGAACTGGTCATGAAGTGTGATGCCGTTTCTTCACCTGTTGTCTGGTCACTAGATGACCACGACTGGACTCGAATGACGCAGCAAGATAAAGAATCCTTTTTTCAGAAACGAAGTAAGACGGAAAGTTTGGATCGTGCCTGGGATCGAATCCGTTTACACTCTCCAGCATCGAAAGCTGATCGCTCTATTCAAAAGTTATCCCTAAAACTAGAGGGTAAGCTACATGTTCTGGATGAAATGATTCGTGCCAGAAATGCAAGGGCAGATGATTTCAATGCCGTTTTGGGTGCTTGTGGGAGGCAGGGAAAGTTAGATGATGCTATGTCCGTCTTCAAGAAGATGAAGTCGTACGCGGAATCGGTGCCTGAGTGTACACCCACGACATGGAGTTACAATGCGTTATTGAATGCTTGTGCGGTCCGTGGTAGCGTCCACCAAATAGAATCTATAGTGAACGAGATGATCGAGAAAGATTTACTACCTGATCAAGTGACGTTGAATACGGTCATCAAAGCGCACATCACTTGCTTGAAGGGTGGTATTAGTGCGTGTTCACGCCTGAGCATCGTGATGGCAGCGCTTTCGTTCTTTGAGTGGTGCACTGAGGACCAGAAAATCGATTCAGGGGCAGCGACGTATTATTCGCTGTTTCGATTGTTTACCACGTACTTGGACATACCTGACGGACACACCGCCACTTCAGACGAAAGTGATGAAACCTTATGTAGTGATGCCGAACAGAATTTCGGCGTTGGACAAGAGGCGGAATTGTTGGCGTTGATGTCAGAGTTTGTAAGCACCACATGCCGCGACGCACCGCTTTCGTCACTGGATGTCGGGGTGTTCAACAATGCATTCGACTATTACCATAAGCTTGGTGACGTGGACGAATCGTTTGCTCTATTTAATTTGATGGAGACGCGCGGTTTTCAGCCGGATGACACGACTCTCGGGCTAATGTTCGCAACTTGTGCGAATGAACAACAATTTGAGGTAGGCCTAATGTTTTTAGATCATATCATGGCGGCAGATGGCTACAAGCCAACTTTGAAGGTACTCAGTGGAGCCATGCAATTATGTGCTAACTCGAAGAACCCGGATGGAGCATTAGAGCTGTTCCGAGCTATTGAGACGTCAGGCGCATTTACACCAACAGTAGAAACCTACGAACCGGTTGTGTTTGCGTATGCTCGTGTGGGTAACGTGTCTAGTGCCTGGGATATCGCAAATGAGATGGAAGAGAAACTCGGGAGAGCTTCAGTAAGTATCTACAACCGCATTCTTTTGGCGTGTGTGGAGGCTGCTGTTCCTGGCCGTGCACTTGAAGTACTTAATGTAATCCGGCATAAAGGAGGAGTGTCCCCCGATATTATTTCTTACAACACGACTCTGGAAGCTTTCGTTAGAGCTGGGGAGCGAGCTGCGTGGTGGAGAAAAAATAACGTTGACGAAGAAGACACAAATTATGATGAAAATGAGGATGAAGATGAAGTAAGTTATGACGAGAGCTATTATCGTGATGTAGCTGAAGAGGAAAGAGATGACCTGATGGAGAACATTATTGTATCGGAGAAAGCTCATGAAAGTGAAGATCTCGATGTGGCAGCGATACCAGTTCGTAACCACGATCTCGAGCAGCGCGAGAAAGCGGCATGGGTCCGTACTAGTATCGTAAGTATACTCGAAGAAATGCGACGAAGTCGAGTGAAGCCTGATATGACGACGTATGAGCGTGCGATAGCTGCTTGTAGTGTGAATGAGGACTCTGAAGGAGTTATCACCGTATTCGACTTGCTCATTGATCGCAAGCGCGACAAGAACACCTTTGAACTGAAAAGCAACCTTATGTCCGAGTCAAGTTTTTCAGGTTACCTGGTGGCGTGCTCGTCATTACAAGACAGAGATCGCATCGTTGAAGCACCGACAGTTCTCCACAAATGGCACATCGCAACAGGACAAATTCCACCAGTATTTGTTGTGACGCAGTTGTTGGACTCGCTGGAGGATCTGGGTGAATGGCGTCGTGCTGTTCGCATGCTTCCCAATTGGCAAGCGTTGTATGGTGCTCCGCCCAGTGTTGCTGTCTTCAATAGAGTAATGCAAATGTGCAATCGCGCAGGAGAACACCACCTTGTGGCTCCGATATTCGCTACGATGCAGGATGCAACAGCTTATCGTGTTTACCCTGATGCAGAAAGCTATATTCAACGTATCTACGCCGAGGAACAGCAAGAGAGCTGGGTAGTTGCAACAGACCTGTTCATGGAGATGCAGAAGAGGTGCCCAAGTGATGAGATTTCGCATCAACACCTTCACAAGATCGCTTTGGGTCGGTATAGTTTGCGCCAAAGCGAGCATTAATGTTGTAACGAAGTTAGAGTATTGCTATCAGCACTTTATTCATCCCTCTACAGAGCTAGAGTGCTCATAATCACATCGCGTTCTCAAGTAGACTTTCCTCTTCATCGAGAAGTTCGGGGATCGAAGATGATAGCGTCAAACCATAGCTGGGGCTACCAGGGAAGCTGCTTGATGTCGTACTTGGGGTATTGTACCCTTCTCCTCTACTGAAGCTGGACTGCGAGTAGATGGACTTATCCGAAGCATAGCAATGGAAGAAAGCTGCACCAAAAATGAGGACTACCGCAGCTATCGCAAACACGAGATCCCAAGATCCTGTAGCCTGGAGAATTGCTCCCGTGACCACATTACCAATAATGCCTGGGATGGTTCCGAAGGTGTTGGAGACTCCCATTACATGAGCAGCATGGTTTGGCGCCACATCGATCATGTTGACCCAGTATCCAGCCATAGCAGCGCGGCTTGTGAACAGCGTCATACACAGTAAGGCCACTGCCACGGGTGCTGTCTTCGCAAGACGCAGTGAGAAAAGGAAGAACGCGCATCCGAGGAATGAAAACGCGTTCATTGCCTGACGCACGTGCAATTCACGGTAACCTCGAGTGACCAGAAGATCTCCCAGTCGCCCGAACAGCAGCGTACCGGTATATCCGCACATGTAGGGCAACGCAGCAGCAAATCCGCCCTTCTTGGCCAAGTCGAGGTTCAGAACTTGGTTAAAGTACTGAGGAATCCAACCCAGTAAGATGTACCAACTGTAGTTGTAGCACATGTGCGCAACATAGATCGCCCATGCCGGCCGCGAGGTCAGGAGCACACGCCAGTTCATCGCATGGGTGTCCATCTCAGCGCGTGAGCTCTGACGACGATGGGTGTCTGGGTCGACAGTGCGGTTGCGAATGATAAAATCACGTTCTTCCGCGGTAATATGGGGGTCCTCCTCGGGTCGACTCACTCCCATGATCAAGTAGACCACGACCCAAATGAAGCTGAGCACGCCAAACACAGCGAAGATGCGCTGCCAGCCAGCGGATGCCATGATGGCAGGTGAAATAATCAGCGCGGAGATGGTACCGAGATCTGAGCCACTTGCCACCAACGACACGAGTCGACTCCGTTCTTGCATTGGATACCACGCTCCAGCTATTTGGTGCATACACGGGAACAAGATCCCCTCTCCAAGTCCCATTCCAGCTCTCGTGAAGAACAGACACGTGAGGCATCTTGCCACCACAACTGTCGACAAGTCCTACAGTGACACAAAAGCATACTAAGTATCAATTTTAAGGTCGTCACTCCGATACAATCAATGACGTACAAATAGTGTCCACACAATAACACCCGTCAGCAGCACGATCTTGGCACCGAATTTGGTAGCAAAATACCCTCCAGGAATCTACAGAAATTGGCATACTGATTAGAATTTCCATTTGATAAATTGTTGTGCGAACGTACTTGGGTGCACATGTAGCCGTAGAAGAATGCGGACAGCACTTCGCCCTGTTCTTTCTTATTGGTCACGAAAGCCGGCAACGCGATGCCCATGTTGGTGCCTGCTCATAGACATAATCAGATGCGCGCTGGAGGTGACGACTGCAGCTTCCTACATACGGTCGGCGTAGCAGATGGTGGAGACGCAGAGACACAGGAATGCAGTCACGTAGCGTCGCTTTCCCGCCGGTAGCTTCGCGGAGACGTCCCCTGCAGCCACAACGTCCGCTTTCTTCCACGCCTCCGTGCTCGCCATCGTGCCAATTGTCAAATGCTCAGATTTGAGGATCGCGACTGTTACACTCATCAAGTTTCTACCAATCACAGTAGGACGAACCACTTCAACATGCGTCAGCAACATCAGCACTGACACATGGACAACCAGATAAATTGACACGCTCACACCGAGCTGATAAACTTACACAACTGGTCTAACGGAAATTCATAGTCTCTCCTAGAGGCGACTTGGCTCGAAAACGCTTTGGGGCCGCGAGAGCGGACATTTTGGCGGCCTTGCGAGCTGCTGTTGCGTCTGCGCTGGACACCTTCATGCTTCTGTGCGTCAGGGCGACCACGGGCTTCTTTCTGTGCAAGACAGAAGGATTTACTTTCTTGATCTTGGATGGGGTGGTGCTGACTGAGGGAGCGGTAGCAGGCTTGGATTCAGGTCGAGGATCCTCATCTGCAGGTGCACTGGGCTCTGAAGCTGATACTGTGACATATTTCATAGATTCTTGACTGCTGTTTGATACTCCACTGTTAGCAGTGGCGATCTCCGTGGTATCGGTGCTGACTGGAGCGTCGTTACTCCGGGATTGCGAGTCTTCAAAAGTTGGTTCGACAACAGTAATGACATCTGGACTGGCATCACTCAACCTCCTGCGCTTGTGTCCGGTAAGAGCCTCAACGCTTGACGTGTGGACGTCGATGGACAGATTATCTGCATTTAACTGCTCAGTTGAAACCTTGGTAGCCTTGAAGGAGGGGAATGTCCGGTTATTATTCTTCATCGGAGTCGTTCCCGTTTGTACAGTAACCTACGCAATTAGTTTAGCAAACAGCACTTAGTAGGTTGGCAAAATGGCATACCAAAAAGGTGGTGCAAGATTTACCTTTCGTTTCTTCATGAAAGTCTCCATATTTTCCAGCTGATGTGAGGACGCCTCGGTGGCCTCACCAATAATTTCTTTGCCAAGCATTGATGCCGACTCAATCTTCTCCTTCGTGTTCGCGACGTGAGTTTGGAGACCCTTCTCCAATGTCTTGAATCCTCCATTCAGGAGCTGACGGAGCTCGTCATGATCACCAAGAAACTGCGTCAACTGTCCTTGTCTTTTGGTTAATACCTCAGCGTCCACCTGAGCCTGCTTTTCCATTAGAGACGACATGTTTTCCGTATGTCTTGCATCTATTGCAGCAGCGTCATTGCTCCATTTGGTTTGCAAGCGTTTTTGCGACTGGACAAGCTCGGACTGTCTCTCTCCGGTAGCACCCAATTGTTTTTTCATCTCGGATAACTGTTCACGAAGTCCTGCTGTCTCGTTCTCGTGTTTCAAGTTTTGATTGTTCATACCCTGAACAAAAGTCTTCATTTCTTTCTCCGTGATGGTCTGCACGTATGAAAGCTGCTTGTGGTGCTTCTTTGAGTTTTCGTCAATAAGAAGTGTCTGCTTATCGAGCTTCTGCGCTTGATTCTGGATACACTTGTCAATATACTGAGCAAGATGCGTTTTCATGCCATTCAGTTCCTCTGTCTGCTGCGCATGACTGTCCTTTAGCGCATCAGTGAGTGCCTTATTGCTTTCATCGAGTTCCTTCGCTTGTTTCTCAATGGACATGTCAATCGCAACCTGTAGTTCTAGTAACTGATCGCTTTGATCAGTCAAAAAGCTGTTCAGTTCTCCACGAGAGACTTCCAGTGCCGATTGTACGTCTTCAAGAAATGACATATTCCGTGATTTAGACGAACTCAGGTCCTCCAAAATCGCAGAAGCATGGATCTTGGCCATCTCAACAAAGTTCTCCAACTGCTGTTGCATAGTATCCTGCTGTTCTTTCGTCGACGATGTAACTTCTTCACGATGTCCTCGATTTCGGGCATCATCTTCAGTGAATGTTTCGGTAGCCTGCGTTCTGTGCGCTTTGACAAGGCCTTGCAAGGCATTCAGACTTGTTGCCAAGCCATCCAAGTCACTTGAGTGGGAAGTTAGCACCTCGTGCAGAGCGTTATATACACCCTGAAACATGCCTTCTTGACGTTGCTTGTGCTTCGCCAGTCGCTCCAGGAAATTACTGATATGAGATTGTGAGTCAGTACGATACGAAGTTGCCAATGCTGTGTTCGCTTCTTCTACTCGCTGGGTATTCTCTGCAAAAAAAGTTAGCTGAGGCAATTACAACTTTTTGAAGCGTATAAGTCTTACCAATTTTCGTCAACAATTGCGCTGCACGCTTTTCACTAGCATCGTACAACTTTGCAGCCGTAGCTCCACTTGCAAGTAGAATTTTTTCATTGTCTTGATAGGATGTGAGTACGCCACGCACTTCTCGTAGTTCTTCAGTCATCTTCTTCAGTGTTCCCTTGGTGGTTGTAAGCTCGCCTTCAGTAGCCAGCAACTTGTTGCTCACCTCCTGATTTGCAAGCGTTAGTGCTGTAACCTCGGTCGCATGCTTTTCAGCGGCTTCCTCGAGTTCTTTGCAAGATACACTTCTTGCCTTGAGCATCTCCTCTAGTTCTGTTAATTGAGCACCCTGACCACCCAATCTCTCTTGCATATCTGTAAACTGTTCCAGTGGTAGATAGACTCCGTCCTTTAGTCTAGCAGCACGCAGCGCTGCACGGAGCGTCTCAATCTCGCTTCCAAAATCATTGAGCAGTCCGGCTTTAGTCATTTTCTGATTCAACTCGGGCTTGTTCTTGATGTGTTTTGCGCGGAACGCATACTCCAGTGTGCTCAAAGTCTCGTCAAGACTATCAGCACACGGAGCAAGAGTTGCAATAATCGTCGTCTTCGCTCGACCGCCAAGTGATTCTTGCAGCAACCGCGTCAGTTTGCTGTCTCGATACGGGACGTGCGGAAGGTTGTCCACCAGCGCCGTAATGACGCGGCCCAAGGTGAGCAAGCTCTGGTTGATTGTACCAGCCTCCCGCGCTCTTGCGTTGCGAGCTCCAGAGCGACCCACACACTCGGATCCAGCCAGATCCACGAGGTTCAGCTGTCCCACCCGCAGCAAGTCTTCACCTGCTGCATTGTGCTCCTTGCTGTGGATTCTGATGGTGAAAATGCTGTGGGAACGACTGGAGTTCTCGTTCATGAGCGTCTCGGACGTGATGCGGTTCTTGACGCCCGTGTTCACGAGCTCGTACACGTGTTTGGCCGTGGTGGCCGTTACTTCCAGCAGGTTCATGCAGTAGATGCCTCCCCGCTTGACGTCTTCCATCAGTCGCAGCTTCTTGTCTGTGTCGGGGTCCAGCAGATCCTTAAGTTCTTCGTTGTAGAGCTGCAGGAAGGACACGCGGACGCTGAACTCCTCTCCACTGGCTTCCACCGCGTCGAAGATGCAGCGCACACTTCGTGGGATGATGCCTGCCATCTCGCTGGCCGGCGCCAGGTCGCCCTGCATCGTGAACGTCTTGCCTGTGCCTGTCTGTCCGTACGCGAACACGGTGCAGTTGTAGCCCGCCAGCGCCTCATCCACCGCTGGCCGCACCACCGACGTGAACACGTCCTTCTGTGTGGAGTACTGGCCGAAGACGCGGTCGAACGTGTACGTCTTGCGCTTGACCACAGCCACTTCATTCGAGTGTGGCTTGCACTGCACCACGGCGCCGCGTCCGGCCGCCTTCTCGCGACTGTTGAGCGGTCGACAACGCACCGCCACCTGCACATTCGTGTTAGTAGGCGACGGTCCGTCGCTAGCGCTAGAGGAAGACGACATGCGACGCCCACGCGACTCCGCCATGCGTCTAGATTTGAATTGAATTCAAAAGCGCGCGACCAAGAGTGATGGTCCTTCGTTTGGTGTGTCAGACACTATTTTAGCTTGATGTGAAGCACACCATTTTGCATTTTGTCTTGACCAACCAACTTGACACTTCATCAATTGCTTGCAATGAGTCAAGAGTGATGGTCCTTCGTTTGGTGTGTCGTACACTATTTTAGATTAATGTGAAGCACACCATTTTGCATTTTTGTCTTGACCAACCAACTTGACACTTCATCAATTGCTTGCAATGACGCAGCCCACAGTGAGCGAGACGTTGCTGGACGGACAGAAACCCTTCGCGGAGTGCGAGTTCGCGCTCGACCGCCGCCTGATCAAGGCCGTGGCGAAGATGCGTTTCGTCCATGCCACGCTGGTGCAGGTGCACTGCATTCCGCTGGCTCTGCAGGGCAAAGACTTGTTGGTGCGTGCGCGCACGGGCTCCGGCAAGACAGCGGCCTTCGCGCTACCGCTGCTGCACAAGATTTTGCAGCACAAGCAAGACGCGCCCGCGGCCGAGCCGGCAGTGCGCGCGCTGGTGCTGGTGCCGACCAAGGAGCTGGTGGAGCAGACGCGTCGCCACATGAATGAACTCATGTACTACTGCCAAGACACGGTGAGTCTCCTGGCTCTCGGTGGACAGAGTATGAACGCGCAGCAAGCGCTCCTGCGTGACGCGCCGGACGTGCTGGTGGCCACTCCCGGTCGCCTTGTGGCACACCTGGAAGCTGGCAACTTGACGCTTAAGGATTCGGTGCAGACGGTCGTCATTGACGAAGCCGATCTGGTGCTGTCGTTCGGCTACGGAGAAGACATCCGCACGATTTTCAATGCGCTGCCCAAGGCGTGCCAGACGTTCTGCATGTCGGCGACGCTGAGTCCGGAGCTGGAGAAGCTCAAACGCTCGGTGCTGCACAACCCTGCGGTTGTGAAGCTGGAGGAGGGAGCGACGGACGGGAAACTGCAGCAGTTTTACCTGCCAGTGAAGACGGCAGACAAGGACTTGTTGCTGTATGCGCTGCTGCGACTTGGTGTCGTGAGCGGGAAAGTGATCTTCTTCGTCAACTCGACCGATGCGGCCTACCGACTCAAGCTTTTCTTCGAGCAGTTTGTGATCAAGAGCGCAGTACTGAACGCCAAGCTGCCCCACAACTCGCGCCAGCATATTATTGAGGAGTTCAACCGCGGCCTCTTCGATTACCTAATTGCTACGGATGACAGCGTGGATCGTGACGAAGTTGGAGATGAGGATGATGACGATGAGGAAGAGGACGACGCGGAGGAAGGAGAAGAAGAGGAGGAGGAAGACAAATCGGATGCGGAATCTGACGCTGTGGAGGAAAAAGAGAAGACTGACGATGACAGCGACAAGGAAGAAGAAGACGACAGTGACAAGGAGGAGGACGAAACGATGGACAGTGACAAAGAAGCCTCTTCTGATAATGAAGACGCCGAGGACGATAATGAACCGCAGGAAAAGAAGACGGTGGGCGCTAAACGTGGACGTGTTGAGGATGAAAGTTATGGTGTCTCTCGTGGTGTGGACTTCCGTGGTGTTCAGTTTGTTATTAACGTGGACTTCCCGAAGAGCGTACGTGCGTACACTCACCGCATCGGTCGTACTGCACGAGGTGGTGCCTCTGGTACGGCATTGTCTCTCGTGTCCAAGGAAGATGCCAAGGAAGAGCGTGCCCTGAAGCGTGTGCAGGCGAAGCAGCAAGCTGTCCGGTCCGAAGCTAATGATGTTATTGCTCAACCCGCTGAACTAGCTTTTGACCTCAAGGAAATTGATTGCTTCCGCTACCGTGTGGAAGATGTTCGTCGTGCTGTTACACGCGTGGCTGTGCGCGAGGCACAATTGGCCGATGTCAAGAAGGAGATGCTAAACTCCGAGCGTCTGGCTGTACACTTCCAGGCAAACCCGCGCGATCTTAACATGCTTGAGCACGACAAGGTGGTGGGTTCTGCACCGGTGCAGCCTCATCTTGCAACTATCCCCGACTACCTTGTCCCAATTGAGCTGCAGCCACCGGCACCAGGACGCACCAAGAAAAAACACAACAAGCACAACAAGCGACAACGTCTCGCCGATGGCAAGCGCCGTACGGATAATGACCCGTTGCACACGTTCGAGGCTCCTGATGAAGATAAGAAACAGACTGTGGAAGACCGTATCAGCTATGGTAACAGCGGCGTGGGTAAGAGTACTGCAGGCCGTCAGAAATGGAAGAAGCAGCATCGTAAGGGCCATTTCAACCCCAAGACTATTGCCAAGAAGAAGTACAAGATGAGCAAGGGCGCAACTCATTAGAGAGCTGGAACGAGCAATGTCTCCGCTGTTTGCCTAGGTCGACACCAGGTATCACGGAGTTTTGTTCCTGCTAAATAGATACACGTTTTGCTACACGTTGAGGATGTTCTGATGTGTTAGTGAAGGTTGCGATCGACTGTCGAAGCGAATGCCGGCATCGACACGGGTTTACTGGTGCCGAAGTAGCGAAGAGCTGCAGGAGGTGCGTTGCTAGGCGGAACAAATACTGCGACGCTGTCAGAATCTCCTTTTATCTGCCGCTGGACGAGTTGGCGCCAGAGTTCGTCGCCCGCGATCTGCACCACTCGGTCAGGTGGAAGTTCTTCGTCGGCTACGTCCACCTCAACAAACGTAGAATCTGCACGAGGCTGCAATGAAGTGGCCATCATCCGTTTCCGGTCGTACACATAGTCGAGGAGCTGCAAACTGCGCATGTGTTCGGTGTGATCGCGCTCTACGCGAGCGAGGCGTTTTTGGTCTTCTTCAGTGGTAGCTGTTGCCCGTGCAGCCACAAGCTCAGGTGGTGCAGGGAAAACAGTGCTCGTGGACGACGATAGTGTGAAAAGATGCTTGTTGCGACGCACCACTTCCTCTCGGAGTGCCTGGAAGTCACGTGACAAGAGCAATTCTTCTTTGGCGAGTGTCTTCATGGCACACACTTCCCGTACTCGTTGCGCGTGTGCTTCTTCCTCTATTGCTTGGCAATGCGCTTTATGGAGCTGGTTCCAATGACGAGTCATGTCCGTACGAGCAAGTTGCGTATCAAGTTCGCTCTGACGGTGATCGCGCATTCCTTCATGATGCACGTGACGAGATATCATAGCCACACTTGACGTGAACGCACGTGCAACCTCTTCGCTTTGCTCTTTTACCCGTCGAACCAACGCATCGGCCTCTTTCTTCTTTCGTCGTTCAAGCATCTTAGCATTTTTGAGTTTGGTTACGGCAGCTAGCGTTGCAGGATCGGGTTTATTATGTGAACAAAACTTTGCGTGGAGTAACGCTGGAGCAGACGCAGATGAATTGAGAGATGGTGTTCGAGGTGGTGGATTTTGGGCGTATGTTTCATAGCAAAATGTGCTTGTGGCGTCGCTTTCGTACGCGAGTTGGTCGAACGGGGGTTGACTGGTATGTGCGGGTGACAGCTGACGGTCGTATTGCAATGGCAACAGCTTTTGGTTCATCGCTTTTCCTGCTTTCATTGCACGCTGCTGTTTCTGCCACATTGAGAGATTTCGCACGTGCTTAATAAGGAATGTCTCGGTGAACCAGAGCTGACATCCTCGAATGAAATCGCTGACGGAGACGGTAGATCCTGCTCTTGCTATTGGATCTGATGAAGTAGCGAGCGGTAGACGTTGCTCCCATCGTCGAAAGGCTTTGTCATTCACTTCCAAACCATGAAATCGTAACAAGGGCTTGATCTGCATGAGTTTCATACGTCGAGTATGTCGAACTTGAGGATCGAAAGCCACCAAAAGTTGTTCACATGCAGCCATGAATGCCAGGCGACGATTGCCAGTGCTTTGTGGAACATTCTCTAATGCAGGCAACGCTGAAGATGATTTTGACGCGGGACTTTCATTGTTTTGTGGACGCCGATCGAGCTGCTTGGCATATGGCTGTGGGCGTTGCAGCATTCGCTTTACTAGCTCGCGGTTGCGCACAATCGCTCCTAGTGTTTTAATTGCTGCAGTCGAATGAGGTTGGACGAGTGGGACGGCTTGACGATACAGCTCCAGCATTTTGTCGTCAGGTTCACGAGAACTAGAGGAGATCTCAAAGCTGATTTCATCATCACTTTCAGCAGGATCGTCGTTAACTCCTTCAGTACTGGGACGGGACAAATGAAAAGGCAAGAGATACTCTACTGATGGATGTCGTGCATTCATGGAGGTCTGCATGTCTTGCGTTGCACACTTCTACTATTGCTATTCCTGCCTGAGAATAGATATTCAACGGTGATTGGCCAGTTATGTTGAAGTGGATGTTGAAGTGAATGGATATATTTTGTATTTGCCATCTATTCTACCTGTCCTTAAAGTAGCGGGTGTAGTAAGGCTGAATCTGTCAACATACTATGGCGAATTCCGTAGCACATGTACACGATCAGCCCTACACTCAGCCAAATAAGCACGCCAAACCTGATCGCACATAAATTCAAGTTAGAAAAGTCTAAACAGATTTTATCAGACATGCACGTACCATCCCTCCCCAGGAATGCTCGCTACCATGTATACATTGGCAAGAATTCCCATGCATGGTACGAATGGCACTAGAGGACATTGAAATGAAGTGGTCAGATCACTGCGAATACAGAAGATAAGCCATGAGTTAGCAACCAAACCATCCATAAAATGCAAAATTAAGCTGCAATACTCACTCGAGTTTACCCAGACGATAGATGAACACGAATGAAGTAATCACTGCAGCACCAAATACACCTTGAATCGTCCACGGAAGATCGAACACGAATGAGAGCGATAAGGCAAAACAGGATATTACAAACAGGAGAACACGGTGAACAACACCAGCTCCACTGAGACTCGGTCGCATCCGCAGGAGCAGCACCCCAGCATTAACGAAAGTGAAGACTTGCAGTGTTCCGCACGATATCACATTGGCCAGGAAATCCAGATCGAAGACGAATGCAATAGATGCGACCAGGATACCAGTAAAGATCGTACTGGAAACGGGAACATGGGTCCGATGGTGCAGCTTGGCGAAAATCGATGGCAACAAGCCATCCTTCGCCATTTGATAAAAGATGCGTGGTTGGCCCATGAGGCAGGTAAACGCAGCAGTGGTGAGCCCGAAGATGGAGCCGAATGAGACAATCCTTCCAGCCCATGGTGCGTCGTGGAAAATAAATGCGTTTACAAGCGGGACGTCACTGCCAAGAACATCAATCGGAGCCATTCCGGTCACGACAAGTGAGACTCCGACGTAAATAGTCATTGAAATAAGCAGCGAACCGATGATTCCCTTAGGTAGCGTGCGCTGGGGTTCATGCACCTCTTCAGCTAGACAAGCCACCATATCAAAGCCTAAGTACGCGAAAAAGACCACTCCAGCACCAGTCATGACGCCGTGAATCCCTTTCGGCATAAATGGCTCCCAGTACGTAACATCCACTTCGGTGCCTCCAAAAGCGACGACGAAGATCAACACCGAGATGTTCAACAGAGTGACAAAGGCATTAAATTTGGCAGATTCCTGAAATTGAACAACAATTTAGTACTTCGAAGTAGTTGATAACAACTGACAAATTTGAATACGTACGTGAACACCAGCAAGCAGGATGAAAGTGCAGCAAATAATGAGAAAAGCAGCCAGGATACTACACGACATACCAAGAATCTCGGTACGCACAAGCCACTGAGGCAGATCAATGCTCAATTGTTGCAAGAACAAGTGTGCGTACGACGCCCAACTACGAGCAATTCCAGCTGCATCACACCGTCATAACCCACAACACCTCAATAACGCACAAAACACTTTACCTGCCGAGATTCCGTAACCCAGCGTCAAGTTCCAGCCAATCAGCCACGCCGCCAACTCGCCAAAAGTAATGTACACGAAGGTGTAGGCTGAGCCCGTGACCTAGCATGGTACATCGACCGTCAGTGCATCCTTTGCATCCCCACAAATGCAACGTACAGGCACACGAGCAGCAAATTCCGAATACGTGAGCGACGTGAAGATGCAGGCAACTCCGCTCACGAGGAACGAGAGCGAGATGCTCGGGCCTGCGATCTGTGCGCCCACACCCACGAGCGAGTAGACTCCAGCGCCTACAGAGCAGCCCACGCCGTAGGCCACCAGGTCCACCAGCGTCAGACATTGCTTCAGCGAGCCGGCTCCGAGCTCACAACGCGAGAGAGGCTTCACTCGCCCCGCTGCCTCCAAGAATCGGTCCATGGTAGAGACGCAATCACGCAAATGACGCAAATGAGACTTTGTTCAGCTGCGTACGTTGCAGTGAGTACAGTAACCTCTTACTCTGACGATTCGTGAGCCGAGATCGCACGTGATTGGGTGAAATAGAGCTGTATCCAAAGGGGGAAGTCCATACAAGAAAGCGAGCGAAGATGGCGATTCGTGAGCCGAGATCGCACGTGATTGGGTGAAATAGACCTGTATCCAAAGGGGGAAGTCCATACAAGAAAGCGAGCGAAGATGGCGTCCGTCCCGACTGAAGATGAGCGCACGCAGGTGCTGAACGCGTACAAGGCCAAGGTCATGGAGCACCGCGAGATGGAGAGCAGGTGCGTCGCTTTTCTCTCATGCGATTTCCGTCGCTTAATGCCACCTACAAGCTGCGTTAATTCGCTGCAATCTTACGCTTCCTTCGGGCATTCATTAACCGTTTTACGTCTCTTTCCTGCGTAAATCAGAGTGAAGAACATGCGCGAGAATGTCAAGACGCTCGTAAAGGAGTTTAACAAGACGGAGGATGATCTCAAGGCGCTGCAGGTGAGGCATTACCTCAATTTAGCTCTGCACGACTGTAATTCCTTAGTAACATTGCTATGCTGCACAGAGCGTCGGCCAGATCATCGGAGAAGTGTTGCGGCAGCTGGACGAAGACCGCTTCATCGTCAAAGCATCGAGTGGACCTCGCTACGTCGTGGGATGCCGTGCCAAGGTGGACAAGAGCAAGCTCAAGTCGGGCACGCGCGTCGCTTTGGACATGACGACGCTCACCATCATGCGCTACCTGCCTCGCGAGGTGGACCCGACAGTGTACCACATGCTGAACGAGGACGCCGGAAACGTGTCGTTCTCCAGCATCGGTGGGCTGAACGAGCAGATCCGAGAGCTCCGTGAGGTCATCGAGCTCCCACTCACCAACCCGGAGCTGTTCATGCGCGTCGGTATCAAGCCACCCAAGGGTGTCTTGCTGTACGGCCCACCCGGCACGGGTAAGACGCTGCTGGCTCGTGCGCTGGCGTGCAACATTAACGCCACCTTCTTAAAGGTTGTGGCTAGTGCGATCGTTGACAAATACATTGGTGAAAGTGCCCGTGTGATTCGCGAGATGTTTGGATACGCCCGAGACCACCAGCCCTGTGTCATCTTCATGGATGAGATTGATGCTATCGGTGGAAGTCGTTACTCGGAGGGCACGTCTGCGGATCGTGAAATTCAACGTACGCTCATGGAGCTGCTGAACCAACTGGATGGTTTCGATGCTCTGGGACAGGTGAAGATGGTCATGGCTACGAACCGACCGGATATTCTGGATCCTGCGCTGCTGCGTCCTGGCCGTCTTGATCGTAAGATTGAGATCCCATTGCCTAACGAGGCCTCGCGCATGGATATTCTCAAAATTCACTCTGGTCCTATCACCAAGAAGGGTGAGATCGACTACGAGTCTATTGTCAAGCTTACAGACGGCTTCAACGGTGCCGATATGCGCAATGTGTGTACCGAAGCGGGTATGTTCGCTATCCGTGCTGACCGTGAGTACGTTGTTGAAGAAGATTTCATGAAGGCAGCGCGAAAACTAGCCGAGACCAAGAAACTTGAATCCAAGATGGACTACAGCAAGGTTTAACTTTGCTCGCTGTTATCTACTGCGAACAATGTCCTCTGGTGCTGGTGTGCGTTTTCCGTGCTACTTATCTCAAGAGTGGAAACGAGTATGAATGGTCGACCAAGTTGAACAGATACGAGGAAATGGGAAATGAACACAGCGTCGTGATTGTATGTTGGAGTGGAGTGTATTTTGGTGTCGATTTATGTGGCGTGATATTCTTATGGAAGTGTTTTGTTTTAGGTTGCTGCGCAAAACTGCTCACATGTCAACTTGGAGTGGAGTGTATTTTGGTGTCTCCTTATGTGGCGTGATATTCTTGTGGAAGTGTTTTGTTTTAGGTTGCTGCGCAAAACTGCTCACATGTCAGATACGAGACAGAAATGGATTGCAGTTTTCGACTAGGTAACGGAACAGGGTACTATGACGACGGCAGGCGTGACTAGCATGGAATGCTGCGAGTTGGTGGGCCTTATGGGTGACATAACTTACCAGCGCTGTAGCATGTTGCTCCAAGAGCTACGCAAACTGCATCCGATCTTCGTGTCGCCGCTGGAGGGGATGATGGAGGTTGAATATCGCGAGTATTTGCAGAGCCAGCAAGATAAAATACCCAAGCACAAGCGCGCCGACTTGCTGCGAACGACCCGTCCGATCATTCTGCTGTTGGATTCTACACATGACATGTTGGACGGAGAAGACGAGCTGCTTGACTTTGCAATGCAACGAACGCAGCTTTCCAAGAATGAGCTACTAGCAGAAGCTGCATTTGGCTGTGCTTTGGTCAGGAGTGATGCTGAAGGCAGCGACAGCGCCAGGAAGGAATATGGTGATAAATTGGCATTAGCAGAAGAAACACTGGAGGCAAAGGCCGAAGAAGCGGCCAAGCAGGCGTTAGCACGCTACCGCGAACTATCGGGTCACCAGTATGCCTTCTTGGTCTTCGAGGTCGACGGTGTGGCACTTCCCCGAGTAGAGCTTGAGCTTTTCCAGAACGTTTGTCCCAAGACGTGCCAGAACTTTTTGGCGTTCTGTGAGCACAAGGTCCCTGATATCAGCGACGAGAAGCACCAATTGGGATACCGAGGGAATCTGGTGCATCGTGTTGTACGTGGTGGATGGATTCAAGCTGGTGACGTTGCTGGTAATGGTCATGGCGATGGGCCTTGCCGATCCGTTTATGGTCTAGAGTTCCCTGACGAAAGCTTCGCTATCTCACACAACGCAGCCGGTATTCTCGTACGTCTACAAGATCTTAACTTGACTGCAAGTTTGTTGTCAGATCTCACGATTCGTTTTGTGTCTGCTCGTTCAGTCAATGGCAAATTCAGGACCGCATACGAATGGTTCGCAGTTCTTCATCACCCTCGCACCACAACCGTGGCTGGACCGTCACAAAGGTACGGCGAAGCAAGTCTAAGCTCTAGCCAAACCTATTGAACTCATGCTTGGTTTGACGTTTGTCAGTGGCATTTGGCCGAGTGGTGAGTGGTTGGCGAACAATCATGACTATCGGAGGTCTGGAAACTCGTCAGGAACGACCATGCGTGCCCTGCACCATTGTCGATAGCGGAAAACTTCAATAACAGGCTTGAGCAAGTACTTCAAGCCCAAGTACTAGTCGATCCGAGGTAGTAGCAACAAAATAGCGAACAGCACAGCAGGTAGGTAAACATGTAAATCTATTTCACCTGCAGCACCGACTTACGCCCGACGTGCCTTCCCTTTGCGAAATGTCTCGAGAAGTTTGGAATATGTCTGCTGCTGCAACTCCGTGTTGGCCAATTCCTTTTCTACTTGGCGTTTCATTCGCTTGCGCTGTTCACCATTCTCGCTGACGGAAGGATCCGTCGAGGTTTGTTGCTGTTGCTGCTGCTTTTTGCGTCGCTTGTTCTTCTTCTTCTGGGAGGTTGAAGACACACCGTTAACGTTCTTAGAAGACTCGTCAGCCTCGACAACTTGGTGAGGCTTGGGCAGCATCGTATCCATGAAAGATCTGTACAGTGCCGTCATCGATGGCAATACGTGAGCCGGAGCGTCGAACAAGCTGTAAGATGCAGAGCCATTGGTAGGCACTCCGCTGGGTCCAATGTGTTTGTTTTGGCTCGCCTTCTTCTTTGAAAGGTGGCCTACACTGGCGGCGTTGTAGATAGCGCTTAGTGCCTTGGCTTCTTGTTCGCCATCCTTGGCAGCATCGCGTGCAGCAATAGCTGCGACGTGAGCCTGCTTGCGACGCTGAGCATCCAATGATCTCGCGTTGGGTCCATCCAGCCTCCACACTCCTGTTTTGTCGTCGAGAAGCACAATATCTCCGGTACCTGGGTGGAAGCCGGCGCTCCAAATCTTACTATCGAGATCCACAACACGTACACAGGTAGGAACAGGCGTCTGAGCATCAAAGACGAGCACCAACGTTTTCTTCGTGGACTCATCAACAGGCATCCAGACCAGGAAGCGTTCATACAGTGTTTCTTCAGACACGATAGCACCCTCGGGCACCGTGTAGCGCCACCAGAGCGACAGCGACAGCAAACTCCAAACCTGCACCTGACTCTTTGTCACGAGGACGACATACGGAGAATTGATACCAGGGAATACAATCTGAGTAATCTCCTGGCCATCAGCGGAAGGGATTACACGTCGCAGCGAGTGGGTAGCAAGGTCCCAAAGCGTAAGCTTGTTGCCATAAGCCACAGCAAGCAACGAACCATCACAAGCAAAACCCACAGCCGTCACGGGTTCATCACGGAATCGAACGACAGACTGACAATGCCAGGAAGCGCCACCTGCATCAGTCGCCACCTTCTTCCAAACCTTGAAATCGCCCTTTACATCAGCAGTCACAACGCAGTCGCCATTCTGTGAAGGAGAAAATGTCATGCTCGTAAGACGAGCGCGGCCATGAGGCGCATCCACCGCCGTATTCACAAAGAACGATCCATCCACACGACGGGTCCAGAACCGCAGAGCCTGCTCATTACCATCCTTCGCCGTTGTTGGTGCGTGAAGTGTCACAAGGTCACCGCCACGCGAGCTAAAGCATGAATGCGACGCCTGCAACGTAGGCAGCATCTCGTCCTCCGTGCGTGTAACCTGGTTGCGCTCCGACAGCAGCAGTGTCTGTAGCACACGATCGGCAAACGGCTCGTAGAACTGCAGCACACCAGCACCTGACGAACCATTGAGCACAAGAGCCTTGGACAGCGGGTCCACCACCAATTGACGAGTCGGGAGTGAGTCTGCAGCCGAGTTGCCAGCCCGTGATAATCCTCGTGCTTCCCACTCCTGTTCGCGCGTCACCGGGTTGTACTGGAAAAGAACACTGTCCGCCAAGCCAACAACGTACACACCGCCAGCTTGACGGGGTGCAATGACTTCCACAGATGCCGGAAGACGTGGCAAATAGGCACGACGACCCGACTCCAATTGCCATGACACCAGCACACACTCTTCACCACCAGACAACAGGAACTGCCCGTCACTCGAGTACTGGAGGCAGTGTACAGCATGTGAATGCCAGTGCATCTTGGCTGCTGTCGACGTAAGTTCTCCGTTCTGTCCCAGCTGATGGTGGCGATAGATCTGTCCAATCTGGTCACCAATGGAGAACTCCCGTTGCGTCGGACTAACAGCAACACACGTCACTTCACGTAGGTGGGTGAGCTTCTGCATCGTGTAGATGCGACTACTTGAGTCTTTTGCACCCGGTTGGTGGTGTAGCCATATCGTGACCAACTTGCTTCCAGCCACTAGCACCAGGTAGTCTCCCGGCACAGCCTTGTCCGCTCCTCCTTGAGGACTCGTGTAGCTCTGCAGCGCAGCCGTTCGGAACTGCAATTTGCTGTTCTGGAACAACACGCGGCCGCGCTTCTTCTTCTTGAGACTGAACTCCACGACGCTCCAACTGGCGCCTTCGCTTTCAATCACCAGCAGCAATTGCGACGGACTCGTTCGACTGGACGCCATCCACAGCACAGGAGCCTTCGCATCCAGTTCTACCAATGACTTCTGCTCCACGAAGTCCCACACGATAATGTAGCCATCTTGGTAGGCAGCCAAGAGTTGCAATGAGTTGTGCGGGTGAACTGCCAGCGCGCGCACTTCGCTCTTGGAGCCTTTGCGCATGCATTCGTGCAGCACGCGACCGCTCTTGGCGTGTAGCACGCGGACCACGTGAGCTTGGCGTTGGAAAACGTAGCGGCCGTCAGACGAGTACACGATTGAGGTGGCTGCGCGTCCTGCGGATCCGGAAGACGGCGCGGCTGGCGGCGGCGGCGTCAACAACTCGAGCTCCTGCGCCTGCGCCAGCATATTGACTTTTGACTGGCGGCGGAGAGCCTCGAAAATAAGGATTTTTTCTACACAGTTATTTTGGACCTTATTTTATAAAATACTATTTT
>NBNE01000081.1:0-44395 GCA_002215365.1 Phytophthora megakarya
TTACCCCCCCTTTTATGTACTTTGTACCTTCCGCACACGTCTCGGGTTGTGTGTACCTAGAGCCACACACATTTATCCCGCTTAAGTACGATTACTCTGTGACGCTAACATCGTGCATTTTATTTTACTAGAAGTTTGTTTGACACGGATTTTACATCTAAATCGGTGTATTTGTGTAATCTACACCATATTGTACTGACAAGTTGGCTGAGTTCATAATCTTTCAGTGGCCCCAAGCGCCCGGAGGAACTGCAGCATGGAGAACGTGACAGTCAAGATGGACGACGTGCAGCTGGAGGAGGCTGCGCCCGTGAAGAAGATGGCGCGTCGCGACCACCTGATCGACATCGAGCACGAGGTGATCGCCAAGTGGGACGCCGTGAAGCTCTTCGAGGCGGACCCGGACCCGAGCAAGGCCAAGTACATGGTCACGTTCCCGTATCCGTACATGAACGGTTACATGCACGTGGGACACCTGTTCACGCTCATGAAGGTGGAGTTCGCATCGCGCTACCACCGCCTCAAGGGCGAGAACGTCATCTTCCCCTTCGGCTTCCACTGCACGGGAATGCCCATCCAGGCCGCCGCCAACAAGATCAAGCGCGAGCTGGAGCAGTACGGCAACCCGCCGGACTTCTCGCGGGACCTGGAAGAGGAGGCTAAGCCCAGCGCCAAGAGCGCCGAGAGTTCGCTGAACAAGGCGCACGGCAAGAAGTCCAAGGCGGCGGCCAAGACGGGCGGCGTCGTGCACCAGTATGACATTATGAAAATCTCCAACATCCCCGAGGATGAGATCCCCAAGTTCCATGACCCGCTCTACTGGCTGCAGTACTTCCCTCCGCACGCCATCGCCGACCTCAAGCGTTTCGGCATGAACATCGACTGGCGCCGCTCCTTCATCACCACGGACGTCAACCCCTTCTACGACGCCTTCGTCACGTGGCAGCTCAACAAGCTCAACGAGAACGGCCGTGTCGTGCGTGGCAAGCGCCCCAATGTCTACTCCATCCTGGACGGACAGAGCTGCGCTGACCACGACCGCGCCTCGGGTGAAGGTGTGGGACCTCAGGAGTACACGCTGGCCAAGCTCCGTGTCCAGGAGCCGCTCCCGGAGAAGCTCGCGGTGTTGGCTGGCAAGAAGGTGTACCTGGCTGCAGCTACGCTCCGTCCTGAGACGCTCTACGGCCAGACGAACTGCTTCGTGCTGCCGGACGGAGACTACGGTGCCTTCCTCATCAACGACGACAACGATGTGTTCGTGATGAGCCGTCGTGCTGCGCGTAACCTGGCGCACCAGGAGTACTCACGCGTGTGGGGCAAGGAGGAGTGCCTGCTTGAGATAAAGGGATGGGACCTGCTGGGACTGCCGCTCTCGTCGCCCAATGCGCCGTACGACACCATCTACACACTGCCGCTGCTCACCATCTCCATGGGCAAAGGTACGGGTGTGGTTATGAGCGTCCCGTCGGACTCGCCGGATGACTACGCTGCCTTCCGTGACCTGAAGCAGAAGCCGGCTCTTCGTGAGAAGTACGGCATTCAGGATCACATGGTGATGCCGTTCGAGCCTGTACCCATTATCGAGATCCCGGGCTTCGGTGACATGGCTGCCGAGAAGGTCTGCAACGATCTGAAGATTGTGTCGCAGAACGACAAGGACAAGCTAGCCAAGGCCAAGGAGCTTGTCTACCTCAAGGGTTTCTACGAAGGTGTCCTCATTGTGGGCTCGCAGAAGGGTAAGAAGGTGTGCGATGCCAAGCCCATCATGCGTCAGGAGTTGCTGGATGCTGGCCACGGCATCCCATACTGGGAGACGGAGTCGCTCGTGATGTCACGCAGTGGTGACGAGTGTGTGGTTGCTCATCTGGATCAATGGTACCTGACTTACGGCGCCGAGGACTGGAAGAAGCGTGTGATGGATCACATCAGCAATTCGGAGACCTTCGATGCCTACAACCCGGTGGCTCTTGGTGAGTACAAGTCTACGCTCGGATGGCTGAAGGAATGGGCACCGTGTCGCCAAGCTGGTCTGGGCACGAAGCTTCCTTGGGACCCTGAGTTCGTGGTGGAGTCGCTTACAGATTCTACCATCTATATGGCTTACTACACGATTGCGCACCACCTGCAGGCCAACCTGGACGGTTCCAAACTGGGCCCGCACGGTATTAAGCCCGAGCAAATGACCAAGGAGGTGTTCGACTACATCTTCCTGAAGGCGTCGCCCCCGACAGAGTCGACTATTCCGCTGGTCGTGCTGAAGCAGATCCGCGACGAGTTCGAGTACTGGTACCCCGTTGACGTCCGCGCGTCTGGCAAGGATCTTATCCGCAACCACTTGACGATGTGCCTGTACAACCACGCTGAGATCTGGCGTGATGACCCGTCCAAGTGGCCGCGTGGGTTTTTCACGAACGGCCACGTGCAGGTGGACGGAAAGAAGATGTCCAAGTCTTTGGGTAACTTCCTTACGCTTAAGGACTGCGCCGTTGAGTTCGGTGCTGATGCCACTCGTTTCGCTTGCGCTGACGCCGGTGATGGCATGGATGACTCCAACTACTCCTTAGACACATGCCGCATGGCCATCTTGCGTCTTACCACCGAGGAGGAGTGGATCAAGCGCGTCGTCGAAGACAAGGCATTGCTGCGCACGGGCGAGCTCAACTTCAACGACAAAGTATTCATGAACCAAATGAACAACCTCATCAACTTGACGGCTTCGTTCTACGAGCGCCTCCAGTGGCGTGAGGGTCTCCACACGGGTTTCTTCGAGTACCAAATCGCTCGCGACTCGTACCGTGACATTTGCGCTCGTAGCGAGGTTCCGATGCACCACGATGTTATTATGCGCTTCATTGAGTCACAGCTTGTTGTCTTCTCTCCTGTCTGCCCGCACTTCTGTGAGTACGTGTGGACCGCAATTGGCAAGGAGGGTTTCGTGTCGGTGGCTTCCTGGCCCGTGACGGAGGAAGTCGACCACGCGCTTCTGCGTGCGGGTGACTTCTTGAACAAGGTTACCCGTAGCTTCCGCGAGGTGCTCACCAAGAGCGGTAGCAAGAAGAAGGGCAAGAAGGGTGGTGCTCCTGCCGAGCCGTCCAAGAAGCCTACTCACGCTCAGGTGTATCTCACTACGGAGTTCCCGGAGTGGCAGCAGAAGGTGCTCGTATTCATGGGCGGTCTGTTCGATGACGCGTCCAAGCAGTTCCCTGTTGACTTCATGAAACAGCTCAAGAGTGAGATCACTAAGGACGATTCCCTCAAGAAGCTCACGAAGAATGTGATGCAGTTCGCCGCCTTCGTTAAGGCGGAAGCTGAGCTGCGTGGCCGCGAAGCTCTGGAGCTCAGGTATGGTGTTTGTAGTTCTTTTATCCGCGAATGCCGTCCTGATTGGTTTGTTTCTTCAATGTCCAGGATGCCGTACGACCAGAAGAGCGTGCTTGCTTCTAACAAGGTGTACCTGTGCCGGTCTTTGGAACTCGAGGACATTGACGTAAGATGGATGCAACGATGTGGTGGTGTCGGTGTTCAAAGTTTTTAACCTTTGTTTTGGTGTTTGCAGTTCTACTACGTGGGCGAGGAGATCCCGAACGCAGACGTGAAGAAGATGGAATCGGCGTCGCCGGGCAAGCCCGCTATCTACGTCTACGCCCAGTAAGGTTGTTGCTGGAGTAAGTCGAGCGAATATCGTGCTTGATGGTTTTCCCTCCAGTGTTAGTTAAGACAAAGCAGCAGCAATCTGCCAGTCATACACGTACCTTGCATTATGATAGCTTGTCTCCTAATTCTCGTTCAGACGGCATATAACGAAGAGAACGAAATGCATGAGACTGGAATTACCATTACTACACGAGCTGCAGACCCCGCATTCGCTCTTCCATCTCCATCTGATCCTTTCCTTGGTTCCCTCCTCTGACGCGCTGGATGACTTACTCTTCTCTGCAGCGACACGAGGTGGACACAACAGGTTATGTATCTATTCGGAGTCGGCAATCTCGATTCGGCTACCACGACGGATCTGGCCCCAACCGATGAGGCGCCAATGCTTGTCAATTCGACGACTGATGGCAATCTTTTCTCCTTCCTGCGTGCACACGGGGACCGTGAGCAGAATCTTGGCAAGATCCTGCTTAACAGCCAACACCTTGCCACCAGTAGCGGTGGAACCGATGTTCACCATGAGTACCTCCGCCTTCGATAACTTCTGCACCTTCGATGCCTTGCTGCCCTCCTGCGTCTTCACACCGAGCAAACGCTTCAGCAGGTAGAAGTTAATTTCCAGCTCCGTGAACACGTGCGGCAAGCTGCCCTTCAGTCCCAATACCTGACCCACCAGACGATCCGAGCGCGTGAGCGTCGGGTCAATATGCGTTCCTACACCGATCAATCCACCCGGAACAGCGAACTGTAGGTCGTTCTTCTCCGCGTACAGCGACACAATGCGCGAGAAAATAGGCACACACGTCATCTTGCCTTCTTCGTCCTTGCTCACAATACCTGGGCGTACCTCGATCTCGTCACCAACACGCAGCACACCCTCCAGAATGGATCCGCCAGCCACACCGCCCTTCAGGTTCTCCACATCCTCACCAGGCTTGTTCACATCAAACGAACGGATGACAATGAGCTTGGGCTTGGAGGTAAAGTCGCGCTTGGGGATGGGGATGTTGCGGCAAATGTACTCGCACACCACGTCCACATTGTACTTGAGCACAGCCGAGATGGGGATAATCGGAGCGTCGTGCGCCACCGTACCGGCCACGAACTTCTTGATCTGCTCGTGCTGCGCCACCGCCGCGTCCTCCTTGATCAGATCCACCTTGTTCTGCAAGATGATGATGTTCTGCAGCCGCATGATCTCAATCGCAGCCAAGTGCTCGGACGTCTGCGGCTGCGGACAGACCTCGTTACCGGCCACCAGCAGCAGTGCGGCGTCCATCACCGCAGCGCCGTTGAGCATCGTGGCCATGAGAATGTCGTGCCCGGGGCAATCCACAAAGGACACGTGCCGCTGCAGCACCCACGTGGTCTTGTCATCGCTCTCGTCCACGAAGCGGTCGGGCTTGGAGCTGCCGAACGCGCGGTAGCAGCCGATTCCCGAGCCGTTCTCGGCGCGGTAGATCTTGGCGTTGGCATAGCCGAGTTTGATGGTGATGTTGCGCTCCAGCTCGTTCTTGAAGCGCACGGTCTGTACGCCCGAAATGGCCTTGACGACGGTGGATTTGCCGTGCGCGACGTGGCCGATCGTGCCGATGTTGATGGTGGCCTGGCGACTGATGACTTCGGGCGTGAGCGGCGTGAGCTCCTCGATCTTGAGCTTGCTCAGGTCCTGCACCGCCAGGTGCTTCTGTACGAGTTCCGGCATGGCTCGGGCTTGGCTGCGAGATTCTGCAAAGGGGAATGGTGGCTGTGGAGCGCAGGGGATTCGGGTGGCACACATGACATTCGGGTGGCACACCTCATCCGTTTCAGACAAGTGTTCAAGTGACTTCACCACTTCAACTTCCGAATAGAATAGCCGCACGATGGCGGGCGGCGCCACGACCAGCAGCGCGCCAGGACTCGTCCATCGGTACGTAGCTTCTCTATGATTACAGCTTAACACTAACGTCTACTGTCGCAGCCACTTCTTCGGACTCAAGGGCAGCGTGCACAGCAACGTCGCGTTCGCAGAGGAAGGCGTGCTCGTGTATCCATGCGGACACAACGTCATCATCTACAACCTCGAGTCCAAGGAGCAACAGTTTTTGCACGGGGTCGAGACCTCTGGACGGGGCATCACAGCGCTCGCTGTAGCACCCAGCAAGCGCTACGTGGCAGTGGCGGAGCAGGCAGAGCGCGCGGTAGTGCACATCCACGATCTCAACACGTTGCGACGGCGCAAGACGCTGACACTCGGGGACGGGCTTTCAGACACGTGTGTGTGGGTGGCCTTCTCTGGGGACAGCAAGTACTGCATCACACAAGGAGGCGCGCCGGACTGGATGTTGTCGCTCTGGTTGTGGGAGAAGACGAAACTGCTCGCGAGCGTCAAAGCCTCGACGCCACAAGGCAACGCAGTGCATCAAGCGGATTTCAGTCCGAACGACCCGCTGACGATTTGTGCTAGTGGCAATGGACTGTTGAAATTCTTTCGCTTCGTAGATGGACAGTTGAGACTGCAGGCGACGCCGTTGAAGAGAGAACCTGCACATTTCTTACGACACGCGTGGGTGTCGGACGATCGGGTTGTAGCTGCAGCTGACTCGGGGGAATTGTGGCTATTTGAGCAGTTTGAGTTTCGGCAGGTATTGACTCCGGCGACGACTGGAACGACAGGTGATGGCAGCTTCATGAAGTCGATTCTAGGGTACTCGAAAGGGTTTGTTTGTGGGGGATCTGGCGGATGTGTGCGCATTTACGACCGAAATGATGATGGAGGATCACGCGAGTACTACAAGAAGGCAAAGACGTTTCGAATTGAAGGCGATATGAGCACGATCAAGGATCTGGCCATCAGTCCAAGTGAAGACTTGCTCGTTTGTTCGCTTGAAAACAACCAGCTGTACGCACTTACACTTTCAAGTACTGATATTCTCAAGGAAGATGCCATGAATTTCGAGCTCGTTTCGACAGCTTTCCATGCACCGAGTAGCAATGGGAGCTGTCATATCACCGGTCTTGATACGTGCATTCGAAAACCGCTGGTAGTGACTTGTGCCCTTGATCGGTCTGTTCGAGTGTGGAATTACCTAGACAAGTCAACCGATATTCTAAAGTACTTCCGTGAAGACGCACTGTGTGTGGCCTTTCATCCGTCAGGGTTGCACGTGGTTGTAGGCTTCACCGACAAGCTGCGGATGCTCAACGTACTCATGGATGATATTCGTTCCTGTCGTGAGTTCTCGATCAAAGGTTGTCGTGAAGTTCGCTTTTCGCACGGCGGTCAGTTTTTCGCAGCGGCGAACAACAATGTCGTTCATGTGTATGCCACCTACACAGGCGAGTTGATAGCTGTACTTCGCGGACACTCCAATCGTGTGACGTCTATATCATGGAAGACTGACGATCGGAAATTACTTTCATGTGGCGCTGATGGCACTATCCTACTATGGAGTCTGCGTGGGGCATCTAAAGTTGGTGATGGCCATTCACAGGCACGTTGTTCGTATATCGATGCAGCTCTATCACCAGAAGGAGATGTGGTTTACGTCACCGGCACTGACAATATGCTGAAAGAGGTTGATATGACATCGGGCCTTGCACGAACTGAGCATTGGACTGGTAGTAGTGGGGTTACCTTGGGCCCTTTAGTCCTCGCTAATTCGCAGCAAGTACTTTTCGTTGGATCGGCAGAACCAGGTCGTCCTGGTATGGTGCGGCTTTATCGTTTACCGCTGGAAAAAGATCACCAGTCACCTATGCCTCCATTATTGAATGGTGCGCAGTCATCTACTTCTCCGGGTTCTATAGTACCCCCAGGCCAAGCTGGGTCAACGATAATATCCGCTTCAGCGGCAGCAGGTTCAGTATCCCAGTCATTCGCTGAATATCATTGCCATGACCTTCCGGTTTCACGACTAAGGCTATCGTTCGACAATCAGTTTTTATTTTCTGCAGGTGAAGATGGCTCGTTGTGCATCTTTGAAACACAGAATGTTATTGGAAAGGGAAGTGGAAGTGGTGCTAGCAGTGGGCCAGGAGGTGGTGCGATCGGAACTAGAGAAACACGGAGTGATAGTGCAATGCTAAGTGGAGGAAGTGGTGCTAGTGGCTCGGGTTTACCCTTTGCAGAGGAAATTCTCGTAACTAAGTCGGATTTGGAGGAGAAAAACCGCCTCATGAACGAGCTCAAGTCGAAGGTAGATGAACTAACGTTACACAACGAGTATCAACTCCGATTAAAGGATCTCAACTACAAGGAGAAGATTAAGGAGGTCTCGGATAAGTTCACAGCCGAACTAACTCAAGATAGGCAACGTTGCGGTGACTTACAGAATGACAAAAACGAAATGGAGAATGAATATCAAAAGAAGATGCGTGAAATGGCTTCGACACACCGAACTGAAGTCCAGGAGCTAAAAACCACGTACGAAGCAAAGGTGGAGGCTGAGAAAGCGCGCTATGCAGCACTTGAGCAGGCACGTGGCGAACAAAACACGCGATTTGAAGAGGAAAATCACCTGCTCGTTGAGAGCCACACGCAATTTCTAGCAGAAATGACAACAGAATACGACCAAAAAGTGGCTCATGAGCAGGAATTACAGGGTGTCTGTGCGCGAGCCAAGGAGGAGCTCATTGCAACGAACGAGGACTTAAAGCGTGCTCTCGAACAGGATGCAGAACTAGAGGTGGAAGAATTGAAGACTAAGTATGAGCTAAAACTATCAGACGAGCGGGAAGCAACACTACGCCTCAAAGGTGAAAATGGCATCATGAAGAAGAAGTTCTCTGCATTGCAAAAAGATATTGAGGATCAGCGCGAGGAAATTCGATCACTCGAAGAGAAAGGCAAAGAGCTAACGGAAAATATTCGTGGCTTAGAAAAAGATATTCAGGGCCACAAGAAGGAAATCAGGGAGCGCGAAGAGACTATCCAAGACAAGGAGAAGCGCATCTACGACCTCAAAAAGAAGAACCAAGAGTTGGAGAAGTTTAAGTTCGTTTTGGACTACAAGATCAAGGAGTTGAAGCGTCAGATTGAGCCACGGGAGCAGGAAATCGCCGATATGAAGACACAAATCGAAGAAATGGATGCCGAGTTAGAGCAGTATCACAAGAGCAATGCTGCATTAGACCTTATGATTGGAGAATTGCGACTCAAGATGGACGGTATGCAAAAGGAATTGAACCTGCAAGCTGCTCAAGTAGCCCTGGGTAAGGCATTAGTACGACAGGTACAGACTGATTTGCTGGGGTGTGCACAGCTTCTGGATAATAAGAAGGCGCTTAAAGTCGCGGTAATGGCGCTGAACAAGAAGTACGAGGACGGTGTCACTCCTGATGCTAAAGAACCTAACTCACAGGCCGAGTACAACCGCCAACGTGAATATCTCGAGAAAGAAGTAGAATCCCTAAAGCGTAAAATCATGAAAGGCATGGCCATCAGCGAGAGCGAGCTGCATCGTTTGCAGCGCGAAAACGCAATCCTGACCACACAGGTGAATGAGCTGCGTCGCGAATTCCATAACGTGCGCATGCAGACGCAAGAGGTGCGCGAAACAAAGTACAAGTCCACCATATCAATCGCTAACAGTGCAGCGAGCAAGAGATTTTCTGTCAGTAGTGAGGTGATCCGTGAGCGCAGGGAGAAAATGCGCGAGGCTGAGTTCCAGAAAGAGCACATCCTACAGCTCAAGACTCGCCTCACAGAGTTGCAAAAGGCCCTCGGCGGTGGCCTCAAGTTTGCGCTTACAGGATCCAACAATTCACCTCAACACAAACAACAGCAGTACATCAGGAAGCCCACTCCGCCAGCACAGCGCCTTCCGCCTGTATAATATGGATAAGTATTTTCATTGGACCTACTATCCTGGTCGCGCCGAACTTGCTCTACGCTTCGCCCTTGTATACATAGTAGCGCTCTGGCGAATCATACGTGTCTGCAAAGATACATACAAAATAAGTCTGACACTCCCGGAACTACCATCACTACGGATACAACACGCACATATTGCTGGAGGTGCTGCGAGATGTTGATCCGGTCTGGAATGTGCACGTACAGCACCGTCTTGCCCATGACGAACACCTCGTCCAGCTTCAGTGTAGTTCCCTGTCATTAGCAATAGACGTTAGTCAGTGCAAGGACCCCTCCACTCTGCAGACCCACATTCGGCTTGGTCTCGACGGCGTCCAGCAGCGTAAAGTCCATATCCTGCACTACTTCCTGCACGACGCCCTCCAGAACCGAGTCATTCTTCAAGTCGATGCGCACGCGCAGTCCCACGAAGCTCTTGAGCAACAGCAAGAGCGAGCGCGGCTTGCGTCGCTTCGTCCTGGGCTTGTCTGCCGCTGTCTTCATGGCAATGGTAACTTGTACACAATGTTCACACTATTTTATGTAGCAGTGATGTCGAAAGGACTTCGTTCTGAGCCATTGATTTCGTACTTAGAAGAGGCCAGTCCAAACAATTCCTCTATTTCCAATGGGACCTCGCGGCGCCGGACGCCGACTGAACGACCAGGAGCGCATGGAGATCCTCGAGATCATCCAGCGCGAAGCCAAAGTGAAGAACGTGGACTTGGCCAAGCGCTACGGCGTGTCGGAAGGCGCCATCCGCAAGCTCAAGCAGATGAAGGACACGATCCGCAATCGCTACTACATGGGCAACGAGCACAACCGCGACAAGCGCAAACGCGGCGGCTTCAAGCGCAACGCGCCCTTCGAAGAGGAGCTGTACCAGTGGATCGTGCGCATGCGTGAGTCGCAGCCCTATCAGCTCATGCCGCTCACGCAGACGGCGGTGCGCCAACAAGCCATCGTGTTGTCCAAGAATTACGAGAAAATGGCCAATTTTAAGGCGTCGCCCGGATGGTTCGCGCGCTTCTGCTCGCGCCACCGACTGGACCCGATCGTCACGCCTGAAGTCGCGTCGGTGCCGCCTATCGGCGCAGCAGAAGGCGCCTCGCTAAGTGAAGAAGTGCCGCAGTCTGTCGCTGTTCCGCCGGCAGTGTCCATGCCGATGGCTAGCGTTACAAGCACGACGGACGAGACAGCCTTCCTCATGGACACACTCACGGCTGCACCTGTGACGACGTCGCAAGCCATGGAGATGGTGCGTGCCATGGCTCCAGAAGCGGAGGAAAGCAAGACGGACGCGCCATCTATCAATGAACAGGTGCAACAAGCTGCTCGCGAGCATAATGAGGCGGCGTTGCGAGCTGCTGCAGCCAAGATCGGCGAGGCTCAGGCGTCGGAAGACAAGGAGGTGTCGGAGTCGGAGGAGAATATAAAGACGGAAGACACGGAAGTGAAGAAGGACGAGGTGGCGGCAGAAGACGAGATGTTCAGTCTCGGCCTCTAGTTGATGAATACATGCTTGTTGTCATTTATCTCGACATTCGTGGGAGTACACTGTAGAATCGGTTAAAGCGATAGCGTTTCAGGATCTTGCAAATCTAGAAGAGCCACGTGCCGACGGGTCCAGTATCAATCGCACCGGACGAGACCCAGACACGATGCTGGCCCACGAAGCAGTCAAGACCACCAACATGTTCAGCTCGCTCACCAAGACCAGCAGCTTGGGCGGCAGCAGCACCACCACGAGCACCGCCAGCACCGGCAGCACCCCCACGGCCTCCAAGAAGAAGAGCAAGAGCAAGAAGAAAAAGACCAAGAGCAAGACGGACGAGAGCAGAGAACAGGAAGACACGACGTCGCTACCCCTTGCGCAACGTCTCGAGGTGGCTGCAGCCATCGTGGACACCCACGCGGCGCTACTGGGGCTGCTGGGCTGGAGCAGACTCTACGTGCACACGGAGACGATCCTCATCTTCTTCCAGAGCGACGCGCTGCCTCTGCTACTGAACAACGTGCTGCGGTCTCGCCCTGCTGCGGCGGTGCTGGACAACCTGGAAGCACTGCTGGCCAACTGTTTGTCGGTCGAGAGCTGCGCGGAGGAAGCGCCGCATCGCCAAATGGCCGGAGAGGTCGTGGCGGCTGTCCGTGCCATTGCGGACCAGCTGCAAGGCGCAGTGGAGGACGCAGACGATGTGAACGCAGAGGCAGAACGCGCAGCCAAGAGCTTGAGTCGACTGGTGTGTGCGCACGCGCTCTCGTTGCATGGTGTGGATCTGGACTCGCCCTTGACGAAGGACGTGCAGGACCTGGAGGCCAAGATTGCTCGCGTGACGAGTGCAGATGAGGCTGTACGTGGCCAAACGATCCGGGAATCGTTCCAACGACGCGATCTCCGTAGTGACGCGCTGTCACTGCATGACACACGGCTGAAGAAACTCACGAAGCTGGTGGACGAGCGTGTTCGCAGCTCGGAGCAACACCAGGAAGTGGAGGAAGTGCAGGAAGAGATCCCGGAGGTGGACACGCAGACAACGGAAGACGAAACGCTGATGCAAGAAGTGACCAAGTCGTTGCAGGAGATGCAGGATCTCAAAGACGCAGAGCTGGCGCCACTGCGTAAGAAGAAAACGGCAGCGAATACGGAGGTGCAGACGCTACGGCAAAAGCAAGAGGAGCTGGAAGCTCAGCTGCGTGCCGTCAAGGACGAACTGCAGCGTGTGGTTGGCGAACAACATGAAGCTGAAGAGAACATGCGCGCGGTGGAAGAGCGTTTTATCGCTGACACTGCGCGATTCCGCGCCGAGCACCAACATGTAGCTCGGCGATTCTCCCGAGCGCAGCGCCGTCGTGTAATCACTACAGAGGTGGGCAGAGTGCAAAATGAAGTGCGTCAGGCGAGACTTGCTCATAGCCAGGTGCACACTCTGCGAGCGAAGCAAACAGCTTGTATTTCTCAACAGCTCGAAGCCTCGCTGAATTATTTCGAAAGTGAGTTGCCTTGTGTGAAGTTTATGATGTCACGTGTGGAGGAAAATGAGGCCAAGCTAGCCCCGGTACGTGGCGAGATAGCCTCATACCGAGCACTTGGGGTGTCTGCTGTTGTTGTCGAGCTGGAAGAGAAGGCTGCTGGACTTGAAGCGCATCTGGGAGAAGACCGGAATTGTTTAGCAGCTCTGTGCAAACGTGACGAGGAACTGCTACGCAGTATGCGCCGCATACTGTCCGAATCGTCATTGCGTGATGCTCTAGCTGGCGTGGAGGAGAAAATCAAGCACGAGTCACAGCGCATGATCGACTATGTCAGCAAACTCTACGAAGATAGCCAAACAGCGGAAGACTCAAGTGGACATTCCAAGAGCAATGGGGTGCTGGGCCTCAAGAAGAAGTGAGCGGGCGCGGTTTGGCAGGTTTCTACGATACAGCTTGCCACCACCGTTGCTATCAAATAAATCTGTCAAATAAGCATCCTGGTAAATTGAGATCAGCACTTCCTCAGCTGTAGCAAATCTAGCAATTGATCCACTTCAACACTTTGTCAAATTGACCCATTCAATACTACAGTAGTAAAAATTAATAAATAAAATGATTTACATAGTGGAACAGAGATGGATTCATGTAATACATACAGTACCTGTACCGGAAAATGAGCACGAAGTTAGGGGCAACTCATTATCCAAGCATTTCGATACGTATTCCACCACGCCACAAAAAGGAGAATGAGTCCTAAAAGGATAAATCTCAGAGCTTCTCCGAGCGCAGCTAAGGCCTTAGGATACCGGATGAACAATTATTCCAGCCATTGAAGAAAGTTGAAGAAAGTTCAAGAAAGCACGAATCGCAGTCAACTTAGCTCAGTCGTCGTTAAATGCGGCAGCCACGCGCACAAAGACATCGCGTGGAATCCCACAACTACATCCAGGAACGTCACACACAAACTTTCGACCACGAGCGACGTGCTGGTTGTCGTCTTCGGTATCTTGTTGCTCCCGCGGCGTCTTCGTTACGGGTGTGGGTGGAGCGCTGTGTTGAGGCACACGCAGCTCCGGATCGTGCTCTTGTGGAGATTTCATCTGACGCTTCTGATCGAACCGAGCAGCGTTGAGATTGACCGAGAGGTTCTCAATTTGTCGCTGGAGCAACTGCAGCTCCCGAGCACGCTGTGCACAGTCTTCTTGCGCCTGTCGAGCTTCCGTCACCTGCGCTGCGATCTCTTGCAGCTCGAGTTCCAAGGTCTTCAGTGCGCTCTCCTGCTTCGTCACACAGACTTGAGCAAGATCGCGCTGTTTGATGGCATTGGCGAGTCGCTGGACGTACAGCTGTTGACGTTGGTGTCGTTGCTCCTGCGACTCCCGAGATTTGGCCAACAGAGCCAACACCTCCGCAACGTCGTTGCTTTTAGCAGCTTTCTGCCGCTCAACATGTTCGTTGTTGGCTCGTTGTTCTGCTTGACGAGCTTGAGCTTGAGTCTGGAACGCAAGCAACCGACTAGTTCTCGCCTGTGTGATGCTGAACTCGCAGCAAAGTCGACTCCACCTCCTTAATGCTCGGATAAGAGCATATCGGTGCCAAAATTGGATCTTTTCGTCGGCGACCATCAAGCCTCGCTGCGGCTGAGGCTGCGAACGAGTGTTGCGCGATAGCTGGAAGATGCATTCCGTCTCGGATGGGCTCGGATGGATACATCGGAGACCGTGGAACCATCCGTCTACAGATTCTGGGATGATACATGTATCCGATCTTTGAAGACTACCGAGACCGTGGGGATGGAGATGACCAGCCGCAGTGTTCCAGCATCCGATGAAGAGCGCTCCAAACGTGTACAACCCCACTCCATGGCAGTTTGCTACACTCATGTCGCCTTCATAGCGCAGGGTGGGACTGTAGCGCGTGCCGTGATTCACTTGCGTCCCGTTGAGCCATTGGCCGCTGCAGACGCAGCCTGTTGCAGTTGTCAGGACGCCGAGACCGTGAGGTTGCCAGTCGTCGTTCACCACTTGAACTTGGCCGCGGTAGGTCCCCCCGTGGAAGTCAATGACCCGGTATGCGATCGTGTCGGAGTGTTCGTTACCCAAAAGCGTTGACGCCACATCGTCTCCAGCGTCAGCTTCTTCGACCTCACAGTCTGCTTCCTCGAGCGCTTCACGGACTCGAGCGATCTCTAGGCAGAGAGCTGCTCGTTCCAGCTCCTCTGCCGTTGGTTCCGAAGCCGCTAGACGATCGCAGCTCGGCTCGGCACTTCTAGTTCTCGACTCATCAGTTCCAGTGCTGGAATCTCCAGGCTCGAGCTTCAACGTTGCTGTTGACAAGGACTGGTCCGCAGGCAACGCGTCTGACGTAAATTCGCCTGGCGCCTGCAGTGGAGCGCCGTCATCCAAGTCGGCCATCTGGCTGCTGATGTCCGAACGCCCAGTCCAAGCGACGTGCAACTTGCTGCTGCTCCGTTTTGTCGCTTCGCATTTAACGCGAACGGACGGTCCTTGTGGATATATCCAAGCAGAAGTTGGCTCTGTGCAGAACCAACCGGGACTTTGCGCAATGCAACACGTGGTTGAAGCGCGCGCAGGTTCAAGCCTAGTTCAAGCTGGCGGCACGTGTGTTAAGCGCGCCGCGAGATTGTGAGGTGGGGCCGAATCTTCGCGCCGTTGCGATTAGCGAGTGATCGCGATGAATTTCGAGGCGAATCTTTGGATGGAGACAATTCTCTTGGACCCTCTACCGGCCAGGCGTCGATCACGAGGCTTTCGAAGCCGAAGAAGCTCACTATTATATGTATACCGGGGTGGACGCAGTCGGATGACTTGAATCAAGTCGCGAGGTGGATGTGCTGCACAGCTTTTCGTGTTCAACTGCGCAGGCTTGTTCCGGTGCATTTTTGGTCTGTCTCTGGTGTCTTTTTACAAGTTCACACCTATCCGCGACCGAACATGCCACGTCACAGATGCGGCACGATTTGGCCGGAGACCGCCGAACTTGCACTTGCAGCGACGAATCCAAGGCGCGAGCGGATGCCAGTCGGTTTACTCGCTGCGCCGAGCTCGGAACCTCTGTCATTCCTCATTCGGCTCCGTCCGTGACAAGCACCTGCCCCCGTCCAAGCAGAAGGAAGCCGTCGCTCAAATGATGCAAGCTACCCAGTTCCGAGCGCTGCGCCGCGCGCAGTCGACCATGCACAACCGCTCGCTCCAGACGACGGTGGCCCGTGCCTTCTCGGCGCAGAGCGATGCCAGCACGGAGGTCTGCGAGGAGGAGATGCTGCGTGCCCTCGACAAGTTCCAGAAGGATGCCGCTGGCAACACGGTGCCGTGGTTCCTCGAGAACATGCCGCCGTCGTACTTCCGCTCCATTCACGAGGAGGACCGCCTGCAGCACCTGAATGCTATCACGGCGCTGCTGGGCGCGGAGCAGCCGGAAGTGCTCCTGCGCTCACCCGACCAAAAGGTCTTCTCACACTTCCGTTCGGGTGCCAACTTCCCCGGACGCCTGGCCAACGTGCTGGAGCAACTCCCTCAGACGGTGGACGGCGCCACGCTGGCCCGTGTCAAGATCTTCACAGCCCTGGACGACTCGCTCGGCCTCGACATCTTCCGCTTCGGACAGCAGGAGCTGTTCCAGAACAAGACGGAAGACGAGAAGCGGGCCCGCGCCAGTATCCAGCAGTTCTGCGCTGACATCCAGACCGGCAAGTATGCCGACAACGAGTGCTACCCGAAGGCGGGTCCGCACTTCGAGCCTGAGGTCGTCGACGCTTTCCTCAACAACTGTAACACCATGTACGTGCAGTTCAGCCACCCGCGCCGCCTTGCCAAGCAGCTGGAGCTGTTCCAGCGCGTCCGCGGCTCCGAGGGTGTCGTCGTGGATGTTGAGCACAACTGGGAGTCTCGCAGCACGGAGAACAAGTACGCCTCGAGCGGCGTCCCGCAGACGATGCTGACCATCGCGGCGTCCAACGTCATCCCCAAAAGTTTCATGCAGAAGGCTGCATCCTACCTGGGTCTGTGCGACCTTAACGTGGTGCGCGCTCACTTGGATGTGGTCAAGGACCCTGAGAGCAACAACGGCGATGGCCACGTTGCCATGGTCCGTATCCTGGTGCAACCTAGCGCAGAGGCACTGAACAAGGAGTTCGAGTGGAACAAGATTTCGGGAAACCTCAAGTACCTGAAGTGGTTGGACGACCGACCGGTACACCTGACGCTCCAGCACCCTGAGCTGGGCATCTCACGCGCCGAGTTGATCTACGCCTACGGTAACATGATGCACGGTGTCCTGGCAAAGAAGGACCCGTTCGCATACTCGCTCACACGTATCATGGAGACGCTCGAGAACGAGCAGAACCTGCCCTTCGCTTCGCGTATCTCGGACTTCTTTTTGAAGAAATTCGACCCCCAGCAGACTGCTTTGACGGATGCCGAACAGGACGCTATCGTCGACGAGATCAAGGCGGACATCCGCCGTAACGTCGAGCACGAGGACGCTATCGAGCTGCTTAACACCATGGCCGATGCTGTCCGTGGCACGCTGCGCACGAACAAATTCGTGCGTGAGCGCTACGCTCTGTCGCTCCGTATGGACCCCAACGTCATGGGCTACGGCACAGTGGGTAAGGATACCCCCTTCGGTGTCTTCTTCATCTACGGCCGTCGCTTCAAGGGCTTCCACGTGCGTTTCCGCGACATTGCTCGCGGTGGTCTCCGTATGGTGTATCCTGCCTCCACGGACGCTCACGCGATGGAGAGCGCTCGTCAGTACAACGAGGCGTACAACCTTGCGTTTGCTCAGCAGCTTAAGAACAAGGACATCCCGGAAGGTGGCTCCAAGGCTGTGGTGCTTTGTGACCCTATCGTCGGACCCATTGGTGACGGTGCACCGCGTGACTTCATCATCCGCAAGAGTGTCAAGGCCTTCTCGGATGCGCTCCTTGACCTGAACACCACGGATGAGGCGGTGAAGGAGAAGGTGGTTGACTACTACGGCCAGGACGAGTTGATCTACCTTGGACCGGATGAGAACATTATCCCGGAGGACATTGTCTGGATGACGGACCGTGCTGCTATCCGCGGCTACCCCGTCCCGCGTGCTTTCATTAGTTCAAAGCCGGATGCTGGTTTCAACCACAAGGTCTACGGTGTGACGAGCGAGGGTGTTGCCGTGTTCGCTGATGTGGCTCTGCGCTCGCAGAACATTGACCCTACCAAGAAGCCGTTCACGGTGAAGATCACGGGCGGAACTGACGGTGATGTTGCGGGTAACGTTATCAAGATTCTGCACCGCGAGTACGGCACCAACCTGCGTGTCGTCGGTATTTGCGATGGTACGGGTGTGATCGAGGACCCTCAGGGCCTTGACATGGGCGAGCTGCTGCGTCTTGTGGACGAGTCACTTCCTCTGTCGAGCTTTGACGCGTCGAAGGTGGCTGCTTCGGGTGTGAAGCACGACATCAGCACCGCTGAGGGCATCCGCGCTCGTAACACTATGCACAACCGTGTCAAGAGCGACTTGTTCATCCCCGCTGGTGGCCGTCCGAACACGATCAACGAGAACAACTGGCAGGAATACATTGACGCCGATGGAAAGCCTTCGTCGGGTCTGATCGTGGAGGGTGCTAACCTGTTCGTGACGCCCGAGGCGCGTCAGCTCCTCTTCGACAACGCTGGCGTGGTCATCGTGAAGGACTCCTCGGCTAACAAGTGCGGTGTGGTGTGCTCGTCGTACGAGATCGTGGCTAGCATGCTGCTCGAGACCGACGAGTTCCTTGCCGTCAAGGACGAGCTGGTCATGGAGGTGGTTGACAAGCTGCGTTCCCTGGCCCGCGTTGAGGCTCAGCTGCTGTTCCGCGAGTACAAGAAGGACCCGTCGTCGGCTCTTCCGCCTGCCAGTGAGCGTATCAGTCGTGCCATCACCCGCGTGCACGATGCCGTCTTGGCCCACTTCGATGACGTGTGCGAGGAGGACCAGCAGATTCTGTTCACGCTCATCGAGGAGCACCTACCGCCCAAGCTCCGCGAACTGGCCCTGGACCGTGTCCACCAGAACGTGCCTCTGGCCTACATCCGCTCCATTGTAGCTTCGAGCCTGGCCAGCAAGATCGTCTACCGTGAAGGTCTGCAGTTCACAGAGGCGCTTCCGGAAGGCAACCTAGGCAACATGGCGCTGCAATACCTCAAGCAGGAGAAGAAGGTGCAGCGTCTCGTGCAGGATGTGCGCTCGTCGCAGCTCCCGAACAAGGACGACATCGCCGACCTCATTGCTCGCGGTGGCGTTCGTGCCGGCATGGACACGCCCAACTAAACTGTGCATTATTAACATGAATTCGTTTGAATGGTCTAACATGAAGCGTCTCGATAAGTGAGCTGGTGGTCGTCGTCGAACTGTCGTCATGTGTCCTCCAGGTGTCATTCAGGACATTTCATCAACTGGGTGTTACAGCGCTTTATTTTGAGTACAAAATTGCAACGACAGACTTACTCTACAACACTCGACAATCGGCACACTAGCGTGTACTTAGTAAGTGAAAGTCGTACAGGATATACACCAAGATGGATAGTAAACAGAGCCGAGACCATGAGCCTGCAGTCGAGGATACGGAGACAAACCGAGGAGGTAGCAAGTCGTGCTCAATTCAAAATTTCGCTCATTGCTAACTGTTTGTGGTCCAGACGCAGCAGCAGCGGTACTGTGAGGATTTTGCTAGATAGACCGTCGGAGCATCGATTGTTAATGTTTGGATGCTGCAGGTTTCATTTTTGGAGAATCGAGATGCTGTCGTGAAGAGCAAATCGCCTTCAAACGGAGCTCTACTCAAGGCTGGACTCAAAACGAATTTATCTCCATCCGAAGCAACAGCACAATTGCGTGTGTTATGCCGCAAGTTTGCCGCACTCACCGAGAAAGTGAAGGTAGCAAGGATTAAGCTTCTCCACTTTCGTTGCATTATTCAATCGTGTGTTGTTGTCTTAGGATGAAACGAAAGTCCGTGAAGCTGCTGAACGAGAAGTCCGTCGACTCAAAGCGCTCCTGGAGAAAGAGCCACCCGTTGTTGCATCTTGTCGCGCCGAGACTCAAGCATATGTTCATGAACTCAAAGAGACCCAGGACAAGTTGAAGCGTGAATTACGACTCGAAAAGGAGAAGAACGAACGAATTGTGGCCAAAGCATTGGAACTCGAACGCGAAAAGAGTGCACTCTTAGCAGCGCAGCCTCAACAACAAACACAAATGAGTACCAGTAAACGGACCACAAAGTCACAACAAGATAGCAATGTGAAGCATCATTCTGCTTGGGATAAGGAGCAGGTACACAAGATTCAGGCGACGCTCAAGCTCACAATTGAAGAACTTGAAGACGAATTATCGCGAAAAGAGGATGAGATTCAAGAGTATCGTAATCGGTCTCAGCGTGATCGATCTCGCATCAAAGCACTTGAAGACGAAATTCATGCGAACGATGACGCACAGTCTACAGCGCAGGAAGCCCGACGACAGCTTGAGGCAGATTTACAACAAGCGCAGACCGATATCACCAATGAACTTGAAAATATGCAACGAATTCACGATCAAGCACAAGAAGATCGAGCATTGCGTGAAACCCTCGAGCAGCAAGTAGCGACACTCGGTGAAGTAAATGCTGCTCTGGAGCAACGGAGTCGTGCACTTGTTCGCAGATTAGAACTCTCGTCTGCTGTGACACAGGAGTGCCAAGATCTCAAGTTGCAGCTCCGTGATGCCGAGGTGGACAACGAAACCCTGGTTCAAACGGTAAGAGCCGACTTTGGATCGATGTGAAATAAACCCTGCTGCGTTGCAACAACTTACTGATTAATGTCTAGATCCGAAACCTGAAAAACGAGCAGTTCAACCGTGAAAAGGACTGGAAGGTGCGACTGGAAACTGCCAAGGAAGCGAAAGCACAAGTAGAGCAGCAAATACACGAGCTTCAAGAAGACCTTACATCGCTACAGGTGCAGAATTCCCTCTTTTCAGAATGGATGCTGGTGCGCACCGAGAACGCGATAGCTGCCCAGCGTGAAGCTCCGCAAGACAAAGACTGCTATCGACTGCAACAAACCAAGGCATGTACTAGTTCACCCACCTCGAAGCACAAGAGTTCTTGGCATTTGAACCACGAGTACGACGCCGATTGCAGCAGCAATGACAATTACGCGCTCCGTGACAGTCGACCCAGTTCGAGTCATCGCAGTCGTCTTCCTGCTTCTCCGAAACCTCTCGAAGACGATCTCCACTATTCCACTCCCAAGACAACTGCTCGATCTCGCTCGAACACGTCTCATCGCAACACAGACAGTGTTCATCCGCTGCCTTCACCTCAACCTTTGCGTCGAAAGACGTCGGCCACCTCCGTGTCGTCCGTCTGCTCGTCTTCCACCAGTGCAGCACTATCGACTTCATCGTCTCAACTGGACCACGAGCGCCTGCGAAAACTAATGACGCGCAACCGAGAACTCCAGCAACGTCTGCAACACGAGACAATGGCCACGCAAACTCTCGAACGGGAGATCACCACCATGACAGCAACTTAACCACTTCAACTACAGTCGTACTTAACTCAGCACCAACCGTACTTGTCTCTTCTCTAAAGTGCGACAATGGCCACGCAAACTCTCGAACGGGAGATCACCAACATGACAGCAACTTAACCACTTCAACTACAGCCGTACTTAACTCAGCACCAACCGTACTTGTCTCTTCTCTAAAGTGCGAATGTATTATTGTAATACCAGGTACCTTCACAATTGACAAGCATCAAGAGAGCTAGAGGGAGAGAATGTGTTGGCGTAAAGTGGGCGTTCTGGCGCTGCTGGCCGTGGCGATGGCCTTCGTGCACGGTAAATAGAGAGTTCTCTTCGTACTGTATAAAGTACCCTAACGGAATGGCGTCGACAGCCCAAGAAGCAGACGAGTTCGACGTCGCAGAGGTAGTATAATAGGAATGCCACAGTCTCTTCTACATGTATTCATACACATACTGAAGTATTCGCTCGGCAGCCTCAGGAAACGGCAGCTCCGACGTCTGCACAGACGACGACACCGCGGGACTTTGCTACGTTGGCCAAGCAGTTCGTCCCCTTCCAGAACCGTGCGTCCAGTAGTTAAAAAGAGGAATAACGTATCATAGGTAGTAGTAATGTGTTGTGGCAATTGCAGCGGACTATTTGGTGGTGGAAGCCAGCAGCTGGGGCTTCGGCATCCTCTTCCTGGTGTTGTACTTCGTGGGCAAGGCGCAAAACCGCAGGATCGCAGACAAATGGTGGGACACTTTAGTAGGGGGCCTTACACATGTCTGATGAATTGAATTTTGCAGGTTAGAGGAAGCGGAACCCGTGCTGCGGACGCAGTTCTCGTACACGGGGTCGTCAGTGGAGAACGGCGTTGGTCTGATCGAGGAGAGCCGAAGCAACTTCAAGTACTTTTGCACCGGTCGCCGCTTCTTGACGCGCTTTGTCGTGGATTTGGAGTTGAAATCTCGCCACGACCTCTTCTCGCGCGTTTACCGCATCATTGTGCCGACGTCAGACTACTTGGTGAAGATCTTTTGCTAAACGGTATCATCGGTCGATACTCATGGAGACTTTGGCATTGTATTGTGTAGACGATTGACGTGGGTCTCCATACCGAGGATGTGGACCCGTTCATCCTCGGTATCAGCAAGAAACTGGGCTTCACTGCGCTGTCCAAGATTTTCCCCGAGCTAGTGCGCTTGCTGCTTTTGGTCTGTATTTTCGTGACTATTAACTCTTGTCGGCTTTGTGTGGGTACTAGATTGAAACAGCGAAGCAGGTTCCGGTTAAAGAAGTGCCTGAATCTATGTGGGTTGTGACGGACTGCACCGAGATCCCCAAGGCAACGCTGACCCACTCTGTTCAGGCGGTAAGAACCTTTCCCATGTTACTGGGACCAGAGATTTCTTGAAACATGTAACAGTGTATTGATCCATTTATCATTTCATGCAGTCGCTCAACGAATTGGAAGACTTCCTCGAGTATATTGTGATTACCGATATGAACAAGCAGCTGATTATGTGAGTATTCATATCGATGACCGACCATTGTTTGCTTGTCGGTTCTTTGTGAATTGAATTGAAGAGATTAAAGTTTTTTTGGCGATTTGTGTGGTGTCAATTAGTGGCATGCCAAAGACGCAGATGCATATTCTGCGTGTTCGCTTCAAACTTCAAGCTGGTTCGAACAATTTGGACATACCGAAGGCACTTCAGCTTGTGTTTGCCTTGGTTGACGGTGCTGGAACCACCATCAAGCTGTCACCGAACGTACGTTTCATCTCGCCATTCTAACCTCTACTGCATGACGTGTCACGTAACAAGATGTATCAATGTGATCAGGCGAAGCACAGCGCGATTAAGAGACGCTTGAAAATCAAGCAGGCTACTGAGGCCCTTGCTTCTACCAAGGAAGATGTATGTGCTTTGAGTTTGTTTCACTCGGGTGATCAACACTTAATGTTGTGCGTGGTAATTTTTGCAGGGGGCTACCCGTCGTCAGGCCGAACTGAATGAGAAGAAGCAGAAGGAGTACAGGTCTCTGTCGTACGAAGAACAGCAAAAGATCGACGCCAAGAACGAGAAGAGGGCCACCCGTAAGCGGTTCAATCGCAAGGTAAGTCGTCGATTTCATTTTCGATGAACGACACTAATACGATTTGTTCTTGCGTCTTGTGCAACCTCACAGAAGTAGATGTTGCTGGGTTGGAATGCCGCGTCTCGATATATGAGGTGGTTTGCAATATCAAGTCCACAGATTTTGGATGTATTTTCTTCATCATTGGGACTATCGAACCGAGTGAGTAGGCTAGTTGGTCAATTGGCAATAGACATCATTTTCGGAGTTGCTATTGCTTCGACTTTGTGGCGAGCACTTCTCACAATATGAAAAAGTGTTGAGAAAAAAGAAAAGCACTTGTACTACATGTACAATAGTGTAACAACTTCATGAACTACTTCAAGTAATACCTATGAGAGCTTGGTCATGTTGACACTGTACCAGGATGAGGTAGTTCCATTGGGATCGACATCAGCGGCACAAATATAGAGATTATTGCTGTCAAAGCGCAGATCACCGACGGTGCACGTTCCTGGTGATGGCTTACTACCGCTAGCGATATTCAACGCAGCACCCGGCATTTTCACTTGAGCACTGGAAAAGTCAACAGAGGTGGCGGTCCCCGTTCCTGAAGAAAAGGCGACTGCTTTGCCGGAGAATGTTACTTGATCCGATGCGAAAGCTACTGTGTTTGATGTTCCTGCCGTTGTCGAAGCAGGAAAGAGTAGTAGTGGTGTTGACAAGGTCAATGAAGTACCAGTGTGCTTAATAGAAGCAGCAGCATTGCCCAACGTGATCACACCTGTAGCTGCTGAGACTGTTATAACAGATACTCCACCATTCGTGACTGCCAAATCATTAGACTGGACAGTTAGTGGTCCGCCAGCAACATTCACACTTCCTCCCGTTAATGTCATCGTCGTTTTGGCATTTAGGTCCATGTTCGTCAAAGATTTTAGACTGACATATTGGACATTATCCACAGTCATCGAACTTTTTGCTACAGAGAGTAGCGGTGTGCCGCTTGGATATTCCACACGAAATGCTCCATGAGAAGTATCGGTTGCTCCTGCACCTGGTGTCATAATGATAGCTCCCCCGGCGGCGTTGGTTTCAGTATTCGACCCCGCTGTCAATTTAATTTCCCCACCTGTGCCACTGACTAGACCAGACTGCCCCACCGTAACCTCAAAATTTCCGGACGTTCCATCAAGTGCTGTGCCGGTGGAAAAAGTCATTTTTCCTGACGATCCAGTCGTCACACCCGTCGATAGAATTGCAACATCAGCCGTTTTGATAACGACATCGCCAGAGCTTCCTCCCGTCGACGCACCGGATGAAAGAGTGAGACTACCACTTAACTGACTAGAGGCTGCTGTCGCGATTACAACATTACCGCTTGTGGTGCTACTCCCACTGCCGCTCAGGATCTTCACGTCACCTCCAGTAGTTCCACCTGCAATTGCGGCCCCAGCAGTAATCGACACAGACCCACCGATACTTCCTGTTCCACCAGTAAGCGCCAGCAATCCTCCAGTGCCTCCTGTATTAGCTCCAGAAGTGATGCTCACTCCAGAACCAACTCCACTTACCACACTCGAACCCGAAGCAATTGTAATTGTGCCTGAAGCTCCGGTTGTCGTAGCCGATGCTGCCAGAGTCACATCCGCCGTTTTGATAACGACAGCACCGGAGCTGCCTCCCGTCGACGCACCGGATGAAAGCGTGAGACCACCACTTATTTTGTTGTTTGTCAGATTAGCTGTTGTGATTACAACATTACCGCCATGGGTGCCACTTCCAGATATCGCTCCTGATGTAATCACCACAGACCCACCGGAATGTCCTTGATCATCAGCACCGTCAATACTACTCTCCCCGGCGCTTAAGTGAATGGATCCTGCCATACCGTTAGTGGCATCTGCTGTTTGAAGCCAAACACCCCCGCTATCGGCCCCGTTCGTTGCTCCGGTGTACAAGGCAATGTCCCCACTTGCTTTGTTCGATCCGGGGGTTGAAGTTGAGACGATTACATTTCCGCTTTTTGCCGTATCGCCGGTACCGCTAGAGACTCGAACAGTTCCGCCAATCCCTGTGTCAGTAGAACCACCTGTGATTGATACCTCACCACCAGTTACTGGTCCTGAGCCTCCGTTAATGTCAATGTTACCACCATTCGTATTCGTGCTTGGCCCTGCATTCAGTGTTAGGGTGCCACCAGTGGAAGCAGCAGCACCAAGACTGACAGTAACCGCACCAGAAATTCCACCTGTGCTGTCAGATGTAGTGATCGAGATACTTCCAGTATCTCCTCCTACTGAGCTGCCAGTTGACAGTGTAATGCTACCGCTGGTCAGTGCTGATTTGGTATTTGCGCTTGCAATGGAAATAGACCCAGTCTTCCCGCTTTTACTAGCTCCACTGGAAATACTAACATCACCCCCAGCTGTAGTTCCATTGCCTGCAATCAATGTCAAAGCACCACCAACACCTTCTCCCGGTCCACCACTCAATAATAAAGCACCACCTGTTCCACCAACAGCTGAGTTGTAGCCCGAAATAATCGTCACAACTCCTGCTTCTGTATCTTCGGAAACCCCAACTTTGAATAAAATAGAGCCTGCATTGCCGCTTAGCGCGTCCCCTGTTTCAAAGGAAATATCACCAGAATCGCCACCATCAGTAGCACCAGTCACGAATCCTAAGGGGCCGCTATTGTGGTTGGTGCCCGCGTCAGCAGTCGATACAAGGGTGTAGCCACTGTTGGCCCCACTTCCTGATCCACTCTGCAGTCGGATATTCCCTCCAATTTTTGCTTTCGCCGTTCCTGCAGTCAATTCAATATCTCCACCCTCCAGTGTTCCCGTGCCACCGTGTACAAGAACATCGCCTCCCATGCCTCCATCATTTGTACTACTGCCTCCCATAAGCTGAATTGTTCCGCTCTCGCTGACACCTCCTGTACCAGAAGAGATCATAATACTACCGCTTTGTCCATTTGCAGCGTTTGCGGTAGATATATACACTCCTCCCGATGTATCCCCGCTGGCGATACCAGTTGACAATGTCAAAGAGCCACTAATTTGGCTTGATCCAGATGCCGCGGTTGCCATTACGATATTGCCACTGCTCACTGACGTGCCACTCCCACTCGTGATCTGAACATTGCCTCCAGCACTATCGCTTGCAGACCCTGCGGTAATTACGACGTTGCCTCCAGACATTTTACCGTAACCTGCTTGAAAATCTAGGAAACCTCCGACTCCATAATCTGGGGTAGAACCTCCAGCGCTAAGTTTAATATCACCTCCATCTATTCCATCACCAGATCCTGCACTTAAGATAATCTGACCACCATTGCCTCCGGTTGTCCCAGAAGTGTTCACCGTAATAGCCCCCGAGCTCCCTTTAGATCCAACACCAGTCGTAAGACTCAATGAACCGCTATCAGCAAGCCCAGAATCTGGAGTAGAGACTGCAATGCTTCCACTCATCTTGGCCAAACTTCCTCCGCTAGCTATCGCTACTGATCCGCCAGTAGCCAGAATAGAATACCCTCCGTTAATTTGAATGTTACCACCATTTTGATTCGCACTGCCCCCATTCAAAACGATATCTCCACCTGCACCAGTTAAACCGTTTGCTCCAGCTGTCGCCAATATCGATCCACCAGCTGTGTCAGTACCGCCAGAACCTACACTAAGGCTAATCGATCCACTTTTGCCTGAAAATGCTGTACCAGTACTGATACTGACATTTCCACTCTGAACAGTTTTGGACGACCCACTCGATACAACTACCATTCCACTGGCAAACCCATCTGAAGCATCAGCGGAAACAACACTAACCGATCCCGTAGCACCATACGAACTTTTCCCACTCAATAAAAAAAGTTGACCGCCCGACCCTTTCCCACCTAATCCTCCAGATACAACCACTTCGCCACCAAGAGTAGCCCCACCACCACCTACAAGGGAAAGCAAACCACCCACACCTGTAGGCGTCGAACCACTACTCGCACTACTATCTCCACTGCGCATCAAAATCGCACCTCCAGTAACAGCGGTGCCTGTCCCCACGCTCAACGAGATCGATCCTCCCGCGCCACTCGTCGCCTGCGACGTCGCCACAGACACACTGCCGGAGTTTCCTCCTGAAGACACGCCGCTCGACACAGTCACAGACCCGCTCGTGACTGACGTCGCGCTACCGACAGACACCGTCCCACTGCTCCCACTCGTGCCGGCACCGCTCGTCACAGCAACACTACCACCCGTGCTGGAGCCCACACCGCCGCTAAGCACCACGCCACCACCGCTATTCGAGCCTTGGCCTCCGACGAGCGACGCCAGACCTCCCACACCAGTAGCCGTCGAACCACTACTCGCGCTACTATCGCCACTGCGCATCAAAATCGCACCTCCAGTAACAGCGGTGCCTGTCCCCACGCTCAACGAGATCGATCCTCCCGCGCCACTCGTCGCCTGCGACGTCGCCACAGACACACTGCCGGAGTTTCCTCCTGAAGACACGCCGCTCGACACAGTCACAGACCCGCTCGTGACTGACGTCGCGCTACCGACAGACACCGTCCCACTGCTCCCACTCGTGCCGGCACCGCTCGTCACAGCAACACTACCACCCGTGCTGGAGCCCACACCGCCGCTAAGCACCACGCCACCACCGCTATTCGAGCCTTGGCCTCCGACGAGCGACGCCAGACCTCCCACACCAGTAGCCGTCGAACCACTACTCGCGCTACTATCGCCACTGCGCATCAAAATCGCACCTCCAGTAACAGCGGTGCCTGTCCCCACGCTCAACGAGATCGATCCTCCCGCGCCACCCGTTGCCTGCGACGTTGCCACAGACACACTGCCGGAATTTCCGCCGGATGAAGTACCTGATATAAACGTTAAAGATCCTGTGGTGGTATTGGTAGAGCCTGTTGCAATTTGTATGCTTCCTGATGAGCCAGTGGTTGCATGACCACTAGTAATACTAATAATACCCGAGGTTCCTGCATTCCCCACGCCCGAGCAAACTTCCACTGACCCGGATGAAGCCTGGGCAGCAATGCTGTCCGATGTGCGAAGCAGTAGTTTCCCCGATGTGGTGCCATATTTGCTCTGACCTGTTTTCATGTCTATATTTCCGCCAACCTGCCAGTTTGATGCTCCTGAACGAATAATCACATCCGAACCAGGTTTGTTATCCAATGATCCAGCGATTAGAGATAAGTCCTTCGCTGGCTGAAGACGTATAGTACCAACTTCTGATGAAATGACGCCAGTATCTCCGAGAAACTCTATTCCAGTATGATTGAGTTTCACGCGACCTGTCGATACTCCATCGACTGTAGTTGAAATGATTAAATCTGTTGCGCTTGAGTTTCCACTTTCTGTTGCTATTACATCAAAATTCGCTTCAGCACGAACATCGCCATTAGCTCTAACTTCCAGCAGAACTCCTGTACCAATGCCATCCACATATATGGGCAAATCGTCGTAAGATGAACCAGCAAACGGCCGGTCAAGGTAAAACGTAGTTGCTGTCACTGGGCGGGTAGGATCAACAATGTACGATCCGCCAGCTAAACGAACAAACATACTCTCGGACAGTTCATTCGACAAATCCACCAGTGTTTTTACAGCATCACTGCCGTGCACGACCGAAACATTTCCAGGAAGCAAACGCGATCTAATCGAGCTAGCATCAGTAAAGTGACGGATTTGCATCGCCTTGTGCGGCGCAGTCGCGTTCACCGTGTCATCACGCGAGTACAAGTGCATTCCGCGCGAATTCATCATGGACTGCACTGTCGTCTCCTCGATCGTAGAGAACACTCTCTTACGAACTTCGATACTTTCACCACCAGTCAGTTGATGTTGCAGACCCACATCGAGAAAGATGGTGGTCGCATTCACACCAATCACCGTGCGGGCATCCAGCTGTCCCAAAAACACAATATCTCCAATATTCACATACGCCCTGTCGTCACATGCACAATATGATCCTCAGTCGTCACGTACTATAATACGAGCAGCGACGTAACAACCAACCTGACGTCCAGCGTTGTCGGCACACTCCTCGCGCTCACTAGAGCGCCTGGACTCTGGACAGAACCAACGAGTCGATAGACTTTTCCTGATCGCACCGAGAGCGACGCCGACCCTTTCGTCGGGTGGCTCTTGATGGACACGTCGCCTACAAGATGATTGTCTGCACCACGACACATGAGTTACTACATACATACATACATAGTAAATCACTGCCGACGCACCGAACATGAAGGGGTCTCGTGGAGACGCCATCTTGTCGGTCGAATCCATCAGACGCCGCTTCATCTGGACCTGCGTGCGCGTCTTCACAGCGTCTTTGCCGGTCGTTCCTGTCTCTGATTGTGGCGGTAGCCCCGCTGTTACTCCCCCATCTGCTCCTGACGCTAGAGCCCACGAAGCGAAGCTCATCGCCAGCAGGACGAGCGTCCGTAGCGCTCGCATGGTAGTCTCTTGTCCACGCCTGTTCCTTTCCTCTATTTACCGAAGTTGCGTCTCCTCTGACCTGCTGCCGTAGCTGTCGCGTTGGTGTCTCGGAGTTGCGTAGAGTTCGCTGTTGCTTGGCTGCGTGTTACTCGGCGGATGATCGCGAAGTGACTGTTCGCGCGGCGCTTGTCGACCTCATGTTTCCCTCCGTAGAAATGCTAGATTTTACACTTCATCTTTGTATACCGCTTCGAGGATGGCTTCATTGCTCCAAGACTGGGGCGAATATCTCCGTAAAGCTGCATGGACTAAGCTTATTAATAATTAACAAGAAGAAGCAGACAACGAGCGACTTTGCGAGCTTCTGAACTGCCTTCTTCCACAGCAGTACCGGTACCGGTGCTACCTAATCAACCTTGTCTATTGCTTGACAACTCGGCGTCGAGATCACTCTCTACCAGTGATCATCAATTTGATCGAGGAGGTCATCAAACCCAACGGCAATCCACGGTCTTGCACACTATGTGGAGGAGATCTGGACTCCAATACATGCACAGAACCCAGTCGCCTGCGAGGCTGCGATCTCATTTCGAGCGCCTATTTTCCGAAATTGCGTGCATTCATACAAAATCTCAGTTGTGCAAATGTCTACAAAACGGCGTATTTCTAAATTTGAAGTAAAAGTGCAGTTCGCTGAAGAAACCATGATCACTCTCAAAGAAGCCTCGTTCTGCAGCAGTCTCCGCTGTCCATCTCCGTGTACCAGCACGCAAAGCTACACGCAAAGCTAGCGGTCTCTGTCCACCTCTCACTGTAGGTTTGTATCTGATGCTTTAGCCATGCAGCTCAACCAGGAGAAAAGTCGCTCGCTCCTGACGGCTTTTCTCTGCTGTTGTTTCTTGCTTCTGTTTGCCGCATTCTAACTGTGTTGCGGGGACCCGAAGCCTTTCGAGCGCTTGCAGTCGTCATTTTGAGCCTTTGCACGTTTTTCCGGCGCCCAACGACCCCGAAACGACCAAGAATCCGCAACATGGAACTCAGCTACCCGCTCGTGCGTGTGCCCTTCGAAGGGGCGAGCAAGAGCTTCCGTCTGTACCACAGGCAGCTCACGCGCGAGCTGGCGCAAGCGACGGCGCAGATTGAAGCGCTGGATGAAGGCGACAGCCAGCAACCGGGCCATCGCATGGATGTGGAAGCTGCGATCGGCAAGCTCACGGAATTGGCCAAAAGGCTCCGAGACTTGAAGCAGAGCGCCAAGAACAATGTGCTCGAGCAGCAGAACGACCTTCAGAGCTGCGCCACGCGTGCGCAGTACCTCGAGACGCTGGAAGATGCAAAGATCGGGGGTGACCCCTCGGCATTGAGCCTCCAGAACGGTCGAGAACGATTGATCCATGACAGACTCATTGCCGACTTTTTGTTGAGGCAAGGATGCCTCGAAAGTGCCAAGATCATTGAAGATGCGAAAGGTGAATGAGCTTAGAGGATATGTGTGAGGCTGAAAGATGCCAGTTCTCATTATTATGTCGTCGATGTGATTTGCTTATGTAGATATCGGCCACTTGGTGGATCACGATCTTTATGCTGGATGTCAAGCGATATTGAAAGACCTTCAGGCTCATCAAACCAACTCTGCTATCGACTGGTGCTCTCAGAATGGCTCGCGGTTGCGACGACTGCAATCACCACTCGAGTTTCATTTAAGACTTCAGGATTTCATCGAGTTTGTGCGTTCTCGCAAGCCATTAGAAGCCGTTCAGTATGCGCGCACGTATCTCACTCCACTGGCCATGCAACCGGAAAAACAGGCTCTTCGTGATGCTGCTATTGGTGAAGTGCAGATCGCCATGGCTACGTTGGCTTTTGAAGCACCTGAAAAATGCGGCATTGATGCGTACGAACAAGTGTTCGCAATAGATCGATGGCAGGTTTTGGAAAAGATGTTCCGCAAAACGTTCAATGACGCTTATGGGATGCACAGTCCTCCATCTCTATGTATCGCGGTACATGCCGGATTGTCAACGCTGAATACACGAGCGTGTCATTTGACCCGAGACGCTAATTTGAAAACAAAGCTTGCGCACAGTGGATCACGTGGCAAACGGCAGCGCCGAGAAGGCGAAAGTGACGATGACAACAACGAAGACAGTGGGAATGAGAGCGATGGAGTATGGTTCAAGCCGAGCACGATCTACATCAAGAATGACGATTCAGCTAGCTCTGGTAGCAAGAAACGCAAGTACTCACGTGCCGACTCACCAGTACCTATTTGTCCAGCGTGCAGTGAGGTGGGGAGCCAATTATGCACAGGAATGCCGTTCGCATACCATCCACACTCGCGGCTTGTATGCCGTGTAACACAGAGCGTTATGGACGAGCATAATCCACCACTTGTGCTTCCAAATGGTCGTGTATACAGCAAACGGGGTATTGAGCTCCTTACACAGCGCAGCTCCGACGGCATGATCAAATGCGTCGATACTCAAGACGTATTCTCACCTGTCGACGTCAAGCCCGTCTACATTCTCTAACCCGAGGTTCAAGAAGCTCTACAGAGGGAAGTATATATTCATGTGAAGAATAAATTCATGAAGCAAAAACGTCATTGTTGGTACCCCTGCACTTAAGTACAAAATTGCTGTTTGAAGTGCTTTCTTGCTAGATGTCTACGTGGTAGTAGACGTCACAGTGCCCAGAGGTGTGAAAGCTCCCGAGTGCTGCAAATTTTCTGTTACAGTTTGCATAAAGTCCTGCTCACCGCCACAGATCAATGTTAGTAACTTTAAGTCACCAACTCCGCAACGCAGGCGATATCATACCTGGGCCACTTTTTCGTTGGACTTCTTAGCTCCTTCGGCGAGTAGTACTAGGAACATTGCCTCATCCACTCTGGAGATGTGATACGTTGTCTTTTGCCTCCGCTCTGAATGCATAAAGCTGAGCACAACCAAAGCAAGAGGCATTAGTTCGCAGTTTAGGAGTTGACACATCAGAAGGCTTACACTGGCCGAGCCGAATCAAGCGACGAGCGATTATCCATGATGAGACTGACAATGTTCGGCCAGTGATCAAGCGGTGGTGACGTTCCTTCCGGGTAGCAAAACACTGCCGGCCAGCTTCGAAGACCCCATAACTCCGAGAAATCGTTTTGTTCCTCATTTTCCTCGCGGTCAACACGCATAAACAATGCGTGGTTCTGTTGTTCGACTGAACGTCGACGCCCATGCGCCGGTGATGCACCTCTGGAAGATGCAGGTGAATGTGTGCGACTGCTAATCCCTGAGTGATCAGCGGAACCTGATGAAATGATAGCTTTCTGTTTTGCTTCTTGTTCTTCCTGTTCGTCTTGTTTTTCTTGGTCTGTGCGAGTATATAACGCATTACTGGAGCTTGGACAACGATACCCGTTTTCGTAATAATGCGCACCCTTGTTTTCAAGAGCTTGCGTCTCCAGAATAAGCATGATACGAATTTTGCTTCCATCTCCTCGGTTTGCTGTACCACAATTCACACCAAAACTTCACGTCAATCTCAGCATGATTTTTGGATAAAAACATAGCAGTTGGCACTTACAACCTCGAGACAGCAGCACATCCATTAGCCCCAAGTACGAAATTCCAAGAGGTGTTTTGATGAAGCGCAAAAGTTCGAGTGACAAGTAATCAGTTTTCTTTTCGAATGGTTCCAGCCAGCGGTGAAAGTAAAGTGTGAATTTGGCCACAAGCGACCGGTAAAATCTTTTGGACCACTGAAACACGGGTAGTGCAAAACCGTCATCCCGTTCCTGCTTCTTCATGGAGGATGCCATCATTTCCGCAGCCACTGGATTTGTGCTACCACCAATAATACCACCATTTGACGCTCCTTGACTAGTTCCAAGCAATGTACCAGCAGCTGCACCACCACCACCACTTCCTGCTGTAACACTTCCCCCACCGCCCAAAATGGCTTGTTCCAGAATATTAGTTGGCATTGAGGAGTTTGCACCACCCAAGCTAATATATGGATCGCCTGGCTTCTGAACAAGTCCACGGCGAATAGGTAACGCCGACGTCAATCCACCACTCCGTCGTAATAGGTTACTATGAGACAATAGACGCCTGAAGGTGCTATGAGCCTCGGAAGAAACTGGACTAGAGCTACTATTAAGGGATACGCCTGACTGGTCTCTCTCAAGTGATACCACTTCATCTGCGATATCATAGGATGTATCGCCCATGTTGACATACCGACCACCACGGTAGGATACCAATGACTCAGCTAATGACGAAGGAACTCCACCAGTAACACCACTACTAGGATGATGCGATTCTCCGCATAGACTTGGGTTTAATAGATGGCCGCGCGCAAGTGACGAGGAGGACTGACAACTTTTGTTGGAGTAAATGGAATCAGAAGTCATACCGTAGTTATCATCGGATTCGTCGAGAAGCAGCCCATCTTCGTCACCTCCAGCACCAAAATCAATAGCATTGCCTTCGAACAATGGGTAGTCCGAAACAGCATCAATATGGTCACTCCAGGAGCGTAATTGAACCTTCAGTCGATGCAGCGCCACAATCGATCGAGTGAAATCGTATTCAGCCACTCGAGCTTCACATTGAAGAGCTGCGTGAACCGTGCTCAGCTCCTCAATTGCCGATTGCTTCATCGTTTCCAGCAGGGGGTGATCAAACGTATCAAAGCGAAGAAGTAGGTTCTCTAGTTGCTTCAAAATCTGCGTTGGAACAGTCACCATAAGAGATTTTGTGAGTTTAACTCTGCAATCAGTCCCATATAATTCGTCTTACATTGTGGTAGTCACGAGGCACAGTGGAAAGTGCCAGGCCACGATATATCTGTATCATGGGAATACGGAGCTGCTCATGAAATTCATGCAAGCATCCGAAATCAGGACAATATCCCACAAAAGCATTCCTCCACAAAACGTCAACTCACCGAGAAGAATTCAGCTCCTTGTTCCAGCAACTCAACATAGTAGCTCATGTCACCGCACATGGCAATCTCCATCATGAGCCTAGGGTCTGTTTCGTACGCTTTTTCTTCTCCACCCTCGCTCTTTCCATTCGCTTTAACCGTACTCGGCGTCGGTGTATTCATGGAAAAGTGCCGATTCTGTCGTGCCACGATGGGCTTCAGCTCATCTGCCAAGTGGTTCATCAGTACAATCAACTTGTCATACAGCAACTCAATTGTGTCCGTCTGCACCAACTCCGCTTCCAAGTACTTCATCAAGTGATACCTACACAGCATCATCAGTCTCAGCAGTTAACTCTCCTCGAAGCCACGTACGTGCTTTCACACGACGCCCCGAGCTTCAGCATGACTTTGAAGGCGTTCCAGCTCTTCCACTTGGTCTCTTCTTCGTCCTCCACGATCAGCAGCGCCTGCAGTCGCAGTCTCAGTCTCTCCACTCCACCACCACTTCAAAGGCAGCAACGAACCTTTTGGTACTGGTACTTCTCCAGCAGGTCGAAGAACGTGGGCAGATAGCGCGTAAAGAGGCGGCCGACCGCGTCATCCAAGCTCGTCGAAGCCGGCGACGACCCCGCCGAGTTGGGAGACGCAGCCAGCGGATACAGCGGGGAGAGGCTCGAGAAACTCGGCGTCAGGGCCACGGGACTCGCCCCTGCAGACATATAACGACGTGGGGGCTGTTGCAGCCCCGCGCGAAAGGTCTGGTCGCTACGTATGGCCTTGAGCCTGTCGGCGGCCCGGGCGCTATGCATGACTTGCTTCCACTGTGGAACACTACACGTATAATTATTTTTCGACTAAGTTGTCGTGTTGGTTTTGGTTGACTAAGGAATGCTTTGAAACCATATGTTCTTAGGTACTTACCCGAGTATGGTGTTTTCGCATCATCATTCGACGTTCCGACCTCGAAGCGTCATGGCGTCTGCTTTCGCACTGGGAGACGTCGTTCGCTTCAACCGCGGAGAATACAGCCACTTGGCGTTGTATGCAGGTGGAGGGCGAGTGGTGCATCTGTGGTCACCCACCGAGAGCGACTTTGAGGTGCGCGTGGACTCGATCGGCTTCGTGCAGCGAACTGCGCAGGGCTCCGAATCGTCTGAGAATTACACCGACGAGCTGGACGAGAAGATGCTCGCAGACCACGAGTTGCAGCCGTTTGACGGTGACGAAGTGGTGCGACGCGCCATGTCACGACTCGGAGAGACCCAGTACAGCTGTCTGGGCCACAACTGCGAGCACTTTGCGACGTGGGCGCGCTACGGCTTGGGCACCTCACCACAGGCGACATCCAACGCCAACCAAGTGCTGGCGGGGGCTATGGTGGGAGCTGTGGTGGGTGGAATGGCTGGCTTTGTGGTGGGCGGACTCATCTCGCTCTTCACCAAGGCAGACGCTCTGACAGCGTCGGGCGCCAGCGCGGCCACGTCGACAGCAGACTTACCGAGAGAAGAAGCTGCGTCGGAAGAGTTGGAGGACCGGCAATGGGAGACAGAGGAGCAAGTGCGTCAAGCTGCTCGTGAACTTCTGTGGAACGGACTGCCATCAGCTTGTGCGCCGGCTGCGTTGGACGCGATGACACAAATGGAGGACTGGGTCGAGACCCGTCGTCGTCGAGCGGCAGCTGATTCGGCACGGAAGTATTCAGATGAACGGCACAATACACTGGCAAACCGACTGGTGGAAGAAGAACTGCAGTGTAGTATTTGCTACTCCGATCTACTGCGTGTTCGGGCAGTGGTGTTTCCGTGCAATCACTTCTCGTGCAGCGTGTGCTACGCTGCGTTCCAGGCTAATATGGACGGTGACAAGTGCTGCCCGTATTGTCGTGTGGCAATTGTGAATACGGAGGAAATTCACAAATCCACCAAGCTTCGTGCCAAGCACCTGCTTCATTCGGATGAGTGAGATTGTTGAGTTGGTGCATTATCGATTGTATTTTACATTAGTATTTCTTTAGCTTAGTCTCGGACAACATGATCATTTGGGCATTTGGGCTGTACATGGTACGCCGACGAAGTGGCTGGTCTAGTACGTCAAAAGTGTTGTCTCCAAAAACTCATAGAATGCGCTGTCTGAGTCTGCCGCAAGTTCCTCCGCTGGTCCAAACTCCACAGCCTGGCCCTCTTGCATGACCAAAATCTTGTCAAACTGAAGCACGTCGTCGAGGCGATGCGTAATGAGGAAAAGAGTCGAGTCACGGAATGCCGTATCCAGCACGTTCAACAAGGTGGATTGGTTGGCCTGGTCGACAGATGAGAACGACTCGTCGAGCACTACGATTCGTGAAGGTCTCAGTACAGCTCGGGCGAGACACAGCATCTGCCGCTCACCCAAACTCCAATTCTCGCCGTTGTCAGACAACTCAGCTTCCAGGTTTGCCATGCTACCTTTCAGTCCACACCGACGCAACGCGTTTAACAGCATCACGTCACCAAACTCGTTAAACGGATCAAGATAATTACGAACCGAGCACCTATAGAACAGAGGTGACTGCGGGATAATGCACACGTTCGTACGTAGTGCATGCAATGTCAACAATGACGCATCGAGACCGTCGACAAGAATCCGCCCTTTAGTCAGCGGGTGAACACGGAATAACGCCATCGCCAACGAACTCTTGCCCGATCCGGTACGACCTACCACACCAATCTTTTCACCTCCCTGTACGGAGAAGCTCACATCACAAAGTGGCAGTGGTTGCTTCTTGTCAGTCAGCTTGTCATTGGCATAGCTGAACGAGACATGCTCAAACACAACATCTCCGCGGTGTGGCCAACTGGCAGGGATTGTTAGCGGATTGCCTTCGTAACTCTGCAGCTCAGGCTCAATAAGACCGTACTTGCGCACTCGTTCCACATTCAACAAGCATAGGGCAACTTCAAGCAACTTAGTGCTAAGCGTGAACACGTCCGAATTGATAGTGAAAACGTAGTAGAGCATCAGGCCAAGCTCAGCAGGAGAAACGTTGTGCATGGACAACAAAAACATCAGCAGCAACATGTGAATTCCTAGCACGCGATCACAACGGATCAGTACGAATCTGTTAAAGACTTCTGTGTGATACTGCCCTTTCATCAGTTCATCTGATAGTTCTCCATGCTTCACTCGAAAACGATTAACTTGCTTCCGTCCAAATGCACGGATCGTCGCAGAACCATCCAGAGCTTCAGAAATAAAGTTTAAATTCGCTGCTTCCGCGCGGAACGAAAGTTGCAACAACCCCACCATAAACCCCAGCGTCATAAACTCTTTGACCACATACAACACGATAAGAAGGATGCTGGTACCAGCAATACCTGTAAAATACCAAAGAATTCCATCAGCCGCGAGAATCGTCACAGCTGACCGAAACATGGCCATGAATGCCAACGCGAATGACGTATCAAGGACGCGCACATCATTAAAGTATCGGTTGAATATCTCCCCCACTGGGGTTGAGTAGAAGAAAGTCATCGGCGCGTGCAGCAATGCTGCTGTCATCTCGTAGAACATTCTGTTGGCTGAATTGGCCATTGCATGAGCATGCAAAACAGAGCTAGCGAACCCCGAAATCATTGAGCTGATCACTAGAATACCGTACACGTTCGCTGAGTGTTCCATTGAAGAGTCATCTCCATGGTCAACACGATCGCTCCATTTCATAAGAAATACATCCTTTGAGGTGACGGCAACGGCGTAGAGTAAAAGAAAGAACTTGGCCGGGACGTGATACCGCATGCATTTACCGCCTTTCAGTAGCATTTTCCACGTCTTGATTGAAAACCATTCCTCTTTCCACTTAAATTTCCTCGCAACTTTTACTCCAACGCACTCTGATGTCACAGGTACCTGCGTATTGCCCGAGGTGACGAGAGTTTTCCTCAAATTTGGCGTCACCAATATGGTTGAAGAAGCTACTGGTAGCGCAACCGATTCCCAGAGCGCCAAGCCACGAGGACGAGGTTTGTCTTTGTGATCATCTTGTAATTCCTCGTTTCGCCAAGGTGGAAGCGAGTTTCTTGGATCAACTCTTCTGGATGGATGGCGACCGACTTCCCAACCTTTCTCAGCAGACTCAACGACAACTGTGAGGTCGTCTACACGAATCACATGATCCACAAAGCTAGATGATGAAAGCTCTCGGTTGTGCGTGACCATTAGTACCGTTTTAAATTGCAATAGCTCCACAATGCACTTAGCGAAGATCTCGTTCTGAACAATGGCATCGACGTTAGCGAAGGGACAATCTAACAAATACACATCGGCGTCTGCGTAACATGCACGTGCTAGTGCAATACGAGCTTTCTGCCCACCTGACAAGTTAATTCCCTTTGGACCAACCTGTGTGTCGTCACCCTCAGGTAGCATCCGTAAGTCATCCTTCAAACAACACGCTTCAACTACGCACCAGTACTTTTTGAAGTCAAATGCTGATCCAAAGAGGATGTTTTCGCGGACACTGAGAGTCTGCAACCACGGTTCCTGTGCGCAGTATGCAATTCGGCAATTTTCCTCGATTGAAACATTTCCATCAACACACTTGATATCTCCGAGAAGTGCATTGAGCAATGTGGACTTGCCAGCGCCTGCCTTTCCTACAATCATAGCCAATTGACCCCGTCGTAAGCGGAAAGAGACGTTAGCGAGGAGCGCCTTCCCTTCTTCTGTCGACTGACCAAAGCATGCATGTTCCATTGCCACCACAGTCTCAGGACCATTAATGCCGGTGTCGTAGGACTCCGGGCATTGCTTTTCTTTTGCTTGATTTTGTGCGCATGCTTCCTCGCCACACTCGTTAAGGTAGTTATCAATCTTGCAGAAAGAAGTCTGGCCTTTGCCGGCGACATCAAAAAGCCGTGCGATATTGGAGAAATGCGTTTTAATCCTGCGAAGCAGCAACAGCGCCGGGAAAACTCGCGCTGGTGACAATGCACTGGTATCTTGCAACGCAACCCACCCGAAAATAAAGATGGACGCTAGATTAGGCGAGTCCACTCCAACACAATACTGTAATGCAGCAACAAGATTCACTCGGCGACGTTCGCGGTTCTCCTCCTTCCTCGCACGCTCTATTTTCTCCTGCATTTTATCTTCCCAAGCGTTAAGTTTTACCATCTGGATTCCCTTGAAGCACTCATGGATCACGTTGAGCCGCGAGTCGATCTTCTTTTGTAGTTTGCGTCGTAATCGATTGGCCGCTGCAGACAGGAATTTCGCAAAAACGGCCATGAAAAAGAAAGCAATCGCAACAGGCTTGAACTTGATCCCAATCACTTGCACAAGAATGCACAGTTCAAACATAATCTGCAGCACGCTCCGCCACAAAAACTGCATATGGGTAACCATTTTCGCCACATTCACCACATCTTCCGCGTACAAATGTGCCACTTCCGCCATCCTCTTCTTGCCACTCTCACTATCGTAACTTCCAGCTGCATGACCCGGAATGTGCTCCGGCTGACTGATCGTATTTTCAAAAACCAATGCACGGAGCGCCCCCATGATCTTGATGTTGATTTTGCAGCCCATAAAATGGCTATGACAATGCAGCAGCACTTCACCTAGTGCCAATGCTCCGGCTGACTGATCGTATTTTCAAAAACCAATGCACGGAGAGCCCCCATGATCTTGATGTTGATTTTGAAGCCCATAAAATGGCTATGACAATGCAGCAGCACTTCACCTAGTGCCATCACATACAGCAGACCCAGGAGAGCGTATATCTGCGTCTGTGTGTACTCCCTGGAGATCGCCATCGTCAGCAACATGTACAGCAGCACGGGCGCGCAGGCGTCGCACACAAGACTGGCGAACTGCAGCGCCCAACAAGCCGCCAGTTTCCACCTGTGCGTGTATAGAATTGCGCTCTTGAGTCTGCACCTGCCGCGACACTTGCGACTCTGTGCGTAGACTTCTCGGAAGGCCGCGGAGGCGTCAGCGCTCGTGTGCTCCGACGTGAGCTCCCACACTTGGCTCGAGTCCAGCTCGCTGTCCAGGTGGCTCTTGTCGAAAACCTCGAAGAACAACTTGCGCCACCAGGCGGTGGCCGGTGACTCAGGATGCAGCAGCGGCAGCGCGTCCGGCTTCTCGGCTGGAGTTGTGGGTACTTGGACGGATGCTGCATTTGCGCTCTTCTGGCGCGATTTCTGCGTGGATTGCGGTGATTCACGCGTAGATTTTGAGGTTGAGAAGGTGCCGTACTCGGTCTTGTGCTCTTGCGAGACGCCTTTGGTCTGATCGCCCTTGGACGGTGACTGGAGCGGCATGAGACTTGCCTTGCGACGCGGTTCAGAAATCCGAAGTGTTGACTATTATGTGTCACACATAATACTGCCCTTGCAGCAAAGATGCCATTGTTTGGTAGTATGTTCGAGTGACTGTTAAACTGCTGCAGAGCTGCAATGGCAGCATTCGTGGCAGCACCTAGCGAGGGAGCCGTCTCCACGACAGCTGCCCCGATCTAACCTGTGAAACTACCTATACGACGGGAGACTTGAGACCCTGCACCGAGAGCTTGGCCGAGAGCATGGGGGCTGAGAGGCTGTCACTGTGGGTAGGCAGGTTCTGGCCCATCAACCGGCTCCAGTCGTGGCGCGACTCGGCGTGGAAATATCCATACACGAAGTAGGAGAGTGCGCCAACAGCCATCCAGGCGACGCTGAGGCCAAGTGCCAAGTGGCCGATCTGCGCAATCATGTACCAGTCTGCGAGGATGCAGATCATCGGGATGAACGGCACCAGCGGAGCGGCGAACAGGCCGGGCGCGTTGGCCGTCTGCGGACACTTGACAAAGAGTACTACTGAGATTCCAACGGTGACGACGAGGAAGAGGATGGCTAATATCAAACACGCCGTGGACGAGCTGTTTTCGTATCCCTCCTGATACAAGAAGGCCGTGCATCCAGCCGAGACAACGAGCGCAGCAACCAGAATCGGAGACAACCTCGGCGACTGCGGCTTCATGCGCGCCAGCATGAGGGACACATTCGCGATAATGAACGACATCATGACACCGAAGTTTACAATGTCCCACAGCGTGTCGAAGGGCACCACAACGGCAATGACCGTAAAGAACAGACCCGTGATAAGCGTGTTCTTGAACAGGTTTCCCTTGGAGTCCACTTCAGCGAAGATACGCGGTAGGAGACCATCGCAAGCAAGCGCGTAATTCAGTCGAGGTTGCGCCAAAAAGCCAATAAGTGCCACCACGGGCATTGTCACCACCTCACCAGCACGCACAATTGTCCCGGCCCATTTCCAGCCGTGGCCTTCAAAGCCATCGCCAAAACTGCCAGCATCGAGATAAGTCACCATTCCGGCGAGAACCAGCGAACACAGAGCACTGAGAACCATCGTACCAATGACAACGACCATGACTGCGACAGGCATAATCTTCTTGGGATTCTTGGCCTCACCAGCGAGACAGCAAATTTCGTCGAAACCAACGTAGCCGAAGAATGCCTGCGAAGCACCGGTAATAATGCCTTGTGTTCCGAACGCCATTGAACCATCCAACTCCGAGCGCGTAGGGACAAACGGCGAAAGATTGTCGGGATTCATAGCAGCAAAACCAGCAACGATGATGAAAGCGACAACGGCAATCTTGACCAGCGTCACCGTGTTCACGAACGCTTTGCCAAATCGGACGCCCATTAACAGCACTACCATACTTAGGAACTGAATCAGACCGCCGCTGAGGTTGGCAGACTGCAAGTTGAGCCAGTGAAAACTCTTGTCCGGGTACTCGATCAATAGCCATTCTTCCACCTTGTCACCCCAGCTACGCGCAACACCCGCACCAGACACCGCGTACTCGAGGGTCAACAGCCATGCAGCGACCACAGCAGGAAGTTCGCCAATGGTGTGGTAGGCATAGGCATACGTACTTCCCGCGGACGGAACGCGCGTAGTCAACTCCATGTACGCCAACGCATTGAGACAGCAAATGACGCCACCAATGAGCCAGCTCACCACCGCAGCAGGGCCAGCGGTCTCCGAGATGATCGATCCTGCCGTGGAGAAGATGCCGCTGCCGATAGTACCCCCTATGCCCACTAAGCACAAATCCCACATTCCGAGTGTGCGGGGTATATCTTCCAGACGCTCTTCGGCGCGTATAATTTCCAGCGGTTTGGTCCGCCACAGCGCAGAGAAACCCATGGCGCTGTCGATCCGGTGTCTGAGTCAACGGGAGTGCTGACAAAAGAAGAATGAGCTGGTAAGAAGCGGAGCCGGGCTGAGGCGGTGCTCCACACACTTCGGCGACATGGAACTGCTAGCGAAACAACAGCGAATCACGGATGCACGTGACCACCCAATGGCGCCGCTGGAGGAGCGCATGTCACGCGCGGACTCGCCAAACTTGCTCGGAATTCCTCGTCTTTGGCCGTTTAGCAGTGCATACGTCGGGCAGACCACCGGATGTCATCACGACATCTGTAATATTACATGTAATACCTTTGAAGTATAATAATGAGGACTTTTGCCAACAAAGATAAATGAAGGACGTCCACAACGTACGTCATGATCTGTGCCTTCAAATCAATTCATACGTCGTAGTCACTGGTTGCCAACCAACGAGTCATTCAATCTTTCATTTTCAAATTCGCCCCAAAACATCGAGATGCCCCGAAACTTGACGACGCCATTCCAGCAAGGACACGAAGAAATATACGGCTTTTAAGCCGTATATTTCTTCGTATTAAAATATCACCGAGCACCATCCTGAAACATCTGTTGAGCTGGCAGTGGCATGCCGATTTTGCATCAAGTTTGGCCGTGAATACATGTACAACCCCAATGGAAAGTGGAGGAGAACCACAAATGTGCACTACTTCCATTGCCCCTTCCAGACTGACAACTTCAACCTCCATCACGAAACTTGTCACCCAAATCGCTGGTCAGAGTACTCTGGTGCACCAGTTGAAGTCAAAGCAGTCTACTTCGACAAGCGTCGAAATGCAACCAACACAATGCTGGCTCATCTAGATCGAGATGAATCTTTTTGGTTCGAAATCAAACGTTCCATTGTTGAAGAAACCATTGGTGGGTTGTTTTTCAACCCCGATGATATTGCAGCGTAATCGACTTGCGCCAAGCTGCTGAGCATGTTCAAATTGGATCACGCCTACGATCTGTACAAGGTTACATGTAGCATTGGCTACAAATTTCCCCAACACAGCCACAGTTGAGGCCGCTTTCTCTGTAATCGGTTGTGAGCGAGACGAATATCGTCAGTCGCTTTTCGATTTCTCATTAGAAGGCATCCTACACGCGAAACAGTTTAAGAGTATGTAAAGTAGATCGACGAAAATGCGCAATATTATGCGAGGGAAATCCTAGATCGTAATATAGGGATTGCGAGGGAAATTGGTCCAATTTCCCTCAATTAAAGATGCCCAATATAACATTGGGACCATGCTGGATCTGGAGTGCAACTTGTCAAAACTTGGCTAAATCCATTCCTCACCACTACAAAAGAATGAACCTTCCAAACAGAACACGTCCTCGCACAAATGCACCGTGACGGATGTATTAACACAAGGGACACCAATAACACTTTGTGTGAAGATGGACGAGAGCAAAAGCTACAGAACACAAAGAATGTCATTCTCGACTTCGTATTTGGCTAGGAGAAGCGCCATCCAGTGCCCACAGCAACTTGCAAATCGAATGGCTTATGCCGACCAATTGCTACTTCTCAGTGGTGGTAACTCGGTACCAGAGCAAAACGTAGGCCAAGGTTTCTTCTGACCTGCACACCAGAACGGATGCAATGGTTTACCCAGATCGACGGCTAAACAAGTGAGCCGCGTGGAGGCTCGTGCGACGTCTTTACGAAGACGTGCGAATGTCCTTTCATGCGTCAGCATGGTATTCCTTGCCGC
>NBNE01000082.1:0-44359 GCA_002215365.1 Phytophthora megakarya
TCAACTGAATGTTGCTATATCCAGAGTCACAACACAAATGGCAATTAAGATTGCAGTGGGCCAAGCGATGATCGATGTGGATGGTAGAGTACACACCTAAAATATTGTGTACAGAGAATTTTTTGATCATGAGGCAGCCTAAAATTACGTCCATAACTTTTTTTTTAAGTAATTGCGTATTGTTTACCTAATTAAAGCATTACATTACTTTACAATTGTGACCAACCACACACGCAGCGTCCGCGTAGCGGACGCCCAGAGCGCTAGTCAGCCTGATAATCAGGTCAGTTCCCGGCGAACCGTACGTGCGAACTGTGCATCAGATCATTTTGACAGAGCCTTTGCAGCTATGTCACAGGTACCAGCCCACCACGCACAATGCACGTTTTGACGACATTCAGTTGACTATTTGTCCCCTCAGCTATCAAGGTCCAAATTGTTCCTCAAGACGACACGCTATGAGATCTCACAAAAGCGTGCTAGTCGTTGTGAATCTGTATCTGTTGGGTCTCACCGTAAATTTAACAGTGGCCAAAGCCCATTCATTCGTGGTTGAACAACCCAGTCTTTTAACGAAGAGGATGCTGCGAATTCACAATAACCCAAGTGAAAATGATGAAGAGAGGGTGATTGGTGCGGCTGTGAGTAGCGTGGCTTCACACTTGACGACAGGTGCACTGAAAGTTGCCGACTTTGTAAAGTTGAGAACTTGGCTGTACCACCAAAAATCAGTGGATGATATTTTGGACACACTACTACTGACTGGAAAAATGGATGATATTATACAAAACCCCAATTTGAAGCTGCTGGACAATTACGTGGACATGTTCAACAACAAATATCCCAAGCAAAAAATCTCGTTGGTCGAGACGCTCGCGGCGCGTCACGGTGATATTGATTTGGCAATAACACTCTCGCGAGCAAAAGAGTATTCCAATACGAAAGATATCGCAACCAAATTGCAAATGCAACAATTAGAGGGCTGGTTCAACAGCAAAAAAACTGTCGATGATGTTTTCTCGCTACTAAAGATCAAAGAGGAAGGAACACGTTTTGTATTCAGCCGAAAGTTGGAGACGATGGATTCGTACGTTAGATTGTTCGACGCAAGGAATCCTCAACAGAAAACGGATTTGTACAAACTTTTATGCAATGGTTTTGGTGGCGAAGACAAATTTGCGATTGTAATTTCGCAGGCGATGGAGCGTCCGCTTGCGGCTCTAGAAGCCGTGAAATACCAGCACGTCATGTTTAGTCGATGGTTCGCGAAAGACTATGACCCGATGACTGTTCTCATCAAAGTGTTCAAGTATACTGAAGACAATGTAGCTACAGCTCTTCCAGAGGAAAAGCTTGTTACAGACACGTACAAGCTGATCTACAATAGAGAGATGGGAATCTTTGACCATGCTGTAGTCATAGGTCATCGGCAGTAAGACTAGTTGTCATGCTTAATTAAAACGGAGGATTCCTGAGTATGCTGGCTCATACGTTTGAATCGTTCATAGCGACAAAAGATGAATTATCTGTAAATGGTACAAACGTCTTGGCTCATTGTCACTGAAGGCCAGAAGGTTGTTATTGAAACCTTTGATTGGTATTGCAGAATATAGAAATAATTATAGCCCTACAAGATTAATTTTGTGTCTACGAGATATTCACCTCAATTGAGTTGCTTTCTCACGAAAATATCGTACTCACTATTGTACAGTTATTAAGTTTTCTATTAGCAACTACTTCGAAGTAACCAGTTTCAAAAACAACTCAAACCAATACGAATAACAAAATGAAGTAATGCAATACCACTAACAGTTGCGGTGATTCTCCTATTAGTAGTAACTTCAGAACCATCAAGTCGGAGATGGCGAGCAAAATTCATTTATTCATAACTGGACAACACATCATTTCACCAAAGAGCTCAAACTTCCCCGAATAAAAACAACGAGAGGATAATTGGTACTAGGTGGCTCTACAATTAAAGCAGGTGCATCGACGGCCATCAATCCTGCGAAATTGAAAGGCTGGATACTCATTATGAAACCGGTGGACAAAGCTTTGGACGTGCTCGAGCTCAATACCGGAGTGGAAAACGCTGTACTAAACACAAACTTGAACTTATTGGATAAGTATGTGAATATGTCCTAAACAACAAATATCTTTGGCCGGAGTGCTCATTTCACGTTACAGAGATGAAGCGTTGGCAGAGGCGATCTTGAGAGCACTCCAGACCGAAAATACAAAGAATATCGCGATAAAGCTGCAAAAACAGTAAGTAGAGGCTTGTTTGAACTGTCAATTGCCCATTTGAACTTTAATGATTTCGACAAGGTCAACCTCACCCCAGGAATGGAAAGATTCTAAGCCCAAAATGGACGATCCTGGATAACTATGCTATGTTCAACGAAAAAATCCTGAAAAGCAAGAGTCATTGCTCGGGACCCTCACTTCACTTCACGTTTCGAGGATGATGCAGTCGTAATAGCGCTCGTGATAGCGTGTGAAACCAATAATTCAATTGTCATCAAGCATTCACTGTTTATTTAATATATTGAGGGATGACTATTGTATGTCTACATCATCACTGCTGTGCTGATAATGTAGACACACAGGGAATCTGATTCACTTCCCCACCATCAATTGATTCCATTTGAAGTTCTGAATTGATTCCTCACCAAACAAACATTTCCTCGTATACTGACTGAGATCTCTCGCTTTTCTCTGCAGTTTGCAAATTGCTTTCTAATCAGCAAATATCAACTTTGAGAACGACGACTTATTCGACAAGCTATGCGATTCCGCATAACCGTTCTGGTCCTTGCAGTAATTTTCCTGTCATGTGCTACTTCACCAGTGGCCACTAAACCGGAGATGGTTGTACACAAAACCAATTCTTTCGTTTCTGGCCAACACAGCATCTTAACGAAGTGGGTATTAAGAGCTCAGAATACGGCGAATGAAAACGACGAAGAGAGGGCGAATATTGGAATTGACAGGTGATGGCACGTTTAAAGGCTGGTACATCAAGAGTTATTGATTCTGCGAAGTTGAACACTTGGTTGATTCGCCAAAAGCCAGTTGACGAAGTTTGGAGCAAGTTTCAGCTCGGTGCAGGAGTGGAAAAGGTTGTACAGAACCCAAACTTGAAATTGCTGGACGAGTACGTGAACATGTTCAACAAAAAGTACCCTGAAAAGCAAATGTCGTTACTTCAGGTGCTCATTTTTCGCTACAATGATGAAGCATTGGCAAATGCGCTCGTGGCAGCGCGACATATCGAAACTTCAAGGGATATTGCGACGAAGCTGCAAAAGTAGCAATTGGAAATATGGCGGCCGAGTCGATTTCCGTCGATGAGGTTTTCTCGCTACTTAAGCTGAAGGACGAAGGCATCAACCTCTTCAAAAGTCAGAAATTGGAAACGATGGACGAATACATAAAGCTATTCAAGCTTAATGACCCCCAAAAAGTGTTGTACAACGCATTAGCAAAAGCCTACGATGGTGAATACAACACCGCCATTCTGATTTCAGGGGCAATGGGCAATAAGCCTACGTCTGAAGGTGCCTCGAGATTCCAGCAGATCCAGTTTCAACGATGGATTAGTATGAACTATGATCCGACCAGTGTGCTCAGCAAAGTGTTCAAGATTCATTCGAATGATCTAGCTGCACCTACCAACAACCTTCGTGCACAGGAAAAATCAATCGTAGCCGCATACACGTCGGCCTACAATAAGGCAATGGGGATCGACAAAGCAGATGACGTTGTATCCCCTAGACGTTCTTAACTCACGGTCAAAATGTAAAATCTGAATATGCTGCTATGCTACTGCTGTTTATATCAGTGATACTAGGTACTGTACAGAAGCTCTGACTCAGAGCTTCTGGACAGAGTCTGAGGGATGTCCTCGATATGTCTGCATAATCTCAAAACTGCAACGATGATGTTGACACTGGTCCGGTAGAACTGGTGATCTGGTTCTGATCGATTCTATGGTAGTTCTAGGTTTGCTTCCTCGCACAAACATCTACAACTAGCTATGCGATCCCACAATAGCGTGCTAGTCGTTGCGGTACTGTAGCTATTGAGTCTCACCATGAATACAATAATGACCAAAGCCTATTCATTTGTGGCTGATCTTCCGAGTCTTTTAACGAACAGAATACTGCGAGTTCACAATAATCCGAGTGAGGAAGAGAGGATGATTGGTGCTGTTGCGACCAATGTGGTTGCTCAAATAAAGGCAGGTGCATTGACAGCTGCCGATTTTGTAAAGTTGAGAACTTGGTTGTACCACCAAAAATCAGTGCATGACGTTTGGACATGCTTCTAACGAATGGAAGAATGGACGATATTATACAAAATCCCAATTTGAAGCTGCTGGACAACTATGTCGACATGTTCAACAACAAATATCCCGAGCAAAAAATCTCGTTGGTCAAAATGCTCGCGGCACGTCACGGTGAAATTGATTTGGCAATAACGCTCTCGCGAGCAAAAGAGTATTCCAATACGAAAGATATCGCAACCAAATTACAAAAGCAACAATTAGAGAGCTGGTTCAATAGCAAAAAACTGTCGATAATGTTATCTCGTTACTAAAGATCAAAGAGGAAGGAACACGCCTTGTATTCCGTCGACAATTGGAGATGATGGAGACGTACATCAAATTGTTCAACGGAAAGAATTCGCGACAAAAACGGATTTGTACAAAGTTTTATGCAATGGTTTTGGTGGCGAAGACAAATTTGCGATTGTAATTTCGCAGGCGATGGAATATCCGCTTACAGCTCTAGAAGCCGTGAAATACCAGTACGCCATGTTTAGTCGATGGTTCGCGAAAGACTATGACCCGATGACTGTTCTCATCAAAGTGTTCAAGTATTCTGAAGACGATGTGGCTACAGCTCTACCAGAAGAAAAGCTTGTTACAGATACATACAAGCTGCTCTACAATAGAGAAATGGGACTTTGAGACAACGTTGTACTCCCTCATCACTCCCTCATCGAACGATGGTTTTACTACTTTTGAAGTACTTCAAACTTTTAGGACTAGTACTGTAGTACGTACTACGTAGTAGTATTTAGCTTTGAGCAACAGCATCCTTACATCGGAAACTACAAATAATCTCACGTGGACTCCAACAATTCTACAGGTAAGTTTTAACTCAACAATAAAAAATAGCACTTGCGAACGAACTAACAGCAGTCGTAATTCTATCGTTTTTCAACGGTAAGGAGAATAGGATCTTGAGTAGAATTTACTGGATCCTTCGATTCTTCTGTGAGATGATGCGATGCCGCATCAGAAAGACCTCTATTATACGGGCAAACAGCGTCAGGGTTCTTTGTTCATTAAATAAATTTTATTAGTACAGTGTACACAAGAAGTTATAGAAATTAACTCTGTGTCTTCAGACTGTGCTTGATTCCCAACTTTGGGCTCCGTATCGGAGAGCTTGTGTCGCGTCAACATAAATACCCCGTAATCAATTCGACGTCGTACATGTATTTGTAAAACTTTTGTCGAAAATATCAGTGATATTTCTTGCTGACTTGTTTGAGGTGGAAGCTTGAGCTGGTACGTTCGAACCCTAAAAAGATGCATTACGCGACGTGTTACACAAGGGTATTGACTTTATGTCACAGAGAGCAGTTTGATCTTTCATTTTAGCACTGCAATATACGGTAAACTTTTGAACTACATGAAAAATCATCCGGGTCAGCGTAATACGGTACCAGCGTAATACACCAATCTACACTGAGGAGTGTAGACTGGTTTTCTCAAACATACATACAGTGCGTGTACTTACTACTGTGCACTCCCTCAGTTTGCAATTTGCTTTCTATCCGCAGCTACCCAGTTTCAAGAGCAACTCAAACCAATCAGACTAACTATGCGCTACATCAGTATCGTGTTAGTAGTTGCGGAAATTCTCCTATCGGGTGTTACTTCAGCGATCGTCATGCCAGGGATGTCTCAACTCAAAGCCCGTTCCATTGAACGTGAACAACAAATTGTTTTAGCCAAGAGGATGCTGAGATCTCAAACTGCACCAAATAAAAACGAGGAGAGAACAATCGGTACTAGTTTCACCAAGGTGGCTGAACAATTGAAGGCTGGTACATCGAAGGCCGCCGATTCTGCGAAATTGAAAGGTTGGCTGCTCATAAACAAACCGGTGGACAAAGCTTTGGACGCGCTCAAGCTCAATACCGGAGTGGACAACGCTATACTAAACCCAAAGTTGAAATTACTGGACAATTATGTGAACATGTTCAACGAAAAACATCCCAAGAAGCAAATAACTTTGGCCGGAGCGCTCATTTCACGTTATGGGGATGAAGCGTTGGTAAATGCACTCGTGACAGCGCGACAGGCCGAAAATTCAAGGAATATCGCGATAAAACTGCAAAAACAGCAAATGGAGGGCTGGTTGAACAGTCAATTGTCCATTGGTAATGTTTTGGACAAACTCAAGCTCAATACAGGAGTGGAAGAGGCCATACTACACCCAAACTTGAAGATCTTGGACAACTATGTGAACATGTTCAGAAAAAAGAATCCCGAGCAACACGTATCGTTGGTCGGAGCGCTTACTTCACGGTATGGGGATGAACCGTTGGCAAATGCGCTCGTGACAGCGCGACAGGCCGACAATTCAAATACTTTTCTGAAAAGACTGCAGGCAGAGCAATTGGCGGATTGGGGATCTAACCAAATGCCTGTCAATGAAGTTTTCTCATTGCTGAAAGTTAAGGATGACGATATCAGAGCCTTGATCAGTCCGAAATTGGTGACGTTGAACAAGTACATCAAGTTGTTCAACTTAAGGCAGAATCGTCTGGAGAGAACCGATTTGTTCAAAGTCCTAAGGGCAGGCTTCGGTGAAAACGAGTTTGCCATTCTGGTGTCGCGGGCAATGGATGATCCACTTATGGCAGCTGTAGCCTCGAAATACCAGCGTGTCGAATTCAAACGATGGATCAGGTATGATTATGATCCGATAAAAGTTCTCAACGACGTTTTCAAGAAAGACAATTTAGCAGCAGCTACCACACGAGAACAGTCTATCCTAGACACATACAGGCCGATTTATTATAAAGCGAAGCGACTCGATAACGTGGACATTGATGTAGCTCCAAGACGCTCTTAACTGGAATCATGCTTCGTGTAGCATTATCCTACTAGGATTTCGACTGTTCACCTGGTTTTGCCATGGTGAAAACTGAATAGACGATTGCGGTTTGAATTTCATTTTGAGGGTCATTTAACTTGAACAACTTTATGTATTCGTCCATCGTCTCCAATTTCTGTCTTTTGAAGAGGTTGATGTCTTCGTCCTTTAGTTTAAGGTTCAAGAAGACCTCATTGACGGGAATTCGACTACCGCCAACTTTCCAATGTGTTGTTTCTGCAGTTTTTAGCGATAAATTAGTATGAACTATGACCTGACGAAAGTTCTCAACTTGTTCAAGGCTGAGCCGAATAATGTGGCTGCATCTACCAGGGCTCTTCGAGCACAGAAAAAGTCAATCGTAGCTGCATACACGTCGGGTTTCGATAGAGCAATGGGACTCGACAATGCTCCTACATGTAGATGTTTTAAGTCACATATTTCCTTGGGCAAAGTAAAACCGAAGATATTGTGGTACTCCAAAACAAATTGTGTAAGGATCGCTGTTTCTACAATGTATTGGGGGATGTCTTAAATAATATGTCTGCATTATCTCCACGTGCGGCAATGATGCAGACACTGGTCTGGTAAAACTGGTTAATCTGGTTCTGATCGATTCAATGGTATTTCTCGACTTGTTTCCTCACACTAACATCTTCGCGCTTCCTGAAAAGTTGCGTTCCAATTCGCAACAACCAAGTTCCAAGAACAACTTTCAAGACCAATCCGACTAACTATGCAATCCTACAAAAGCGTGTCACCGGTAGTAGTTGTGATAATTCTCGTGTTTGCTGTGTGTATCAAGTCGGAGACGACTGTATTTAAACCCCATTTATTCGGACAACACCGCACATTAACGAAGAGGACGTTGAGAGATCAGAACGCAACGAATGAAGAAAGGGTGATTGGTGATTTATCAACGTTGAGAACTTGGTTGCACGACCAAAAATTCGTGGATGATGTTTTAGACACGCTTTTGCTCAATGGAAGAGTGGAAGAAGTTGTCCAAAACCCAAATTTCAAGCTGTTGGACAACTATGTGGACATGTTCAACAGTAAGTATCCCAAGCAAAAAATGTCATTGATCGAGATCCTCACGGCTCGTCACAGTGAATTTGATTTGGCACAGGCGCTCATGCGAGCAAAACAGTCCGAAAATACGAGGAATATCGCAACAAAATTGCAGAATCAACAGTTAAAGGGTTGGTTGAACAGCCAGAAAACTATTGATGATGCTTACTCGCTACTCAAGATAAAAGAAGATGGAATTATCTCGGTGATCAGCCCAAAACAGGAAACGATGCACAAGTACATTCAACTGTTCAATGCAAAGTATCCTCAACAGAAAACGGATTTGTATAGAGTTTTATGCGATGGTTTTGGCGGTGAAGACAAATTTGCCATTCTGATTTCGCACGCAATGGAGCATCCGGCTACGGCTGGAGGTGCGTCGAAGTACCGATGCATCATGTTTCGGCAATGGCTCGAAAAAGACTATGACCCGATGAGTGTTCTCATCAATGTGATCAAGTATACTGAGAACAATGTGGCTACAACAAGTTCACGGGAAAAGTCTATTGTCGCCGTGTACAAGCCGATCTACTATAGAGAGATGGGTCTCGATATGTGAACAATGTTGTAACCCCTGGGCATACATAACGCGATCCATGACCCCTCATATGGACTTTTGTTCTCTTGAACATACCTCAAAGTAGTTTAATACTCGAGTCGTAATCGCAATCTTGATCGTAGTAGTTCTCAAATACATGTATTTAAAACTGTCAGCGGATATGCGAGTTTTCGTTCGTTATTCATTTATGTATTAGATAAATTTGACAACAGTATCCGTTCTAGGTATTACAGAAACTACATATTTCAGGCGATATTGAAGTATTATGGTAGTGGGGATCTATACGCTGCTCTGATGTCCCATGAGCAAACATTGCTCTGGTTAATATTAATTTAATAATCTGGATGAGTTCTGTAGATTGACAGTCGGAACGGATTCTGGTAAATCGCGAAAAATATACAAAAACCAAATTTGAAGCATCTGGGCTACATGTGGACATATTCGACAACTATTCCGAGCAACAAGTGGGTTGCAATATTGGCCAGCAGCTTTCAGATGAAATAGCTGCTCTTCATATTGCATATTTCAATCTTGAATCTGACGCTGTGCTAATCAATGAAGAATCATCCTCATTAATGAGGATGATTACATGATATTGTGGACGAGGATGGCCCAGCATGGAGCACCAGTGGAGTCGGTACTGGGAAAGTTTCGCTCATTTAATTAATGCAATATACACCATTGTATAAGGTTTAACAATCTGAGCTGGTTGGGTCCAGAGCTACATTCGCTATGTTTTTTAAATTCAAAGTTCCTCAATTGAAGCATGCGTATTGTAGAATTATTAAAATTCCGTGCAAACATTAGTGGATTCATTAAGCGATTGATTCCCGAACAATTTACTACTGTGACATGACCTCGATAATGTTTTAGTGCATCAAACGGACATAATTATATTGTGCCATTGTAAAGACATCGCTATCTTGCAATATCAAAGATAAATTAATTAACGAGAGGAATAAAAGCAGAGACCTTGAATCTGACTCTGCCATATCGATGAAGGTTGGTCGGTACACTTGTATTCTAGACTCTACAGTACAGCTTGGAGTTTGGATAGCTATGCCGCATCAACATAATAGATTATACATACAATCACCTCGTAATCAAAAGCAACAGCATAATCGACGGCCCACATAATCTTAAGTCATTACAGACGCTGAAGGTTGTTTGAAGACGAGAGTCTCCGCTAGAGTTAATCTTACGATGGCGACAAAAGAAGAATTATTGGATGCGCTACACAAGAGCATGGACTCCAAATATGAATATTGTTGTACAAACTTTTGGTTTGGTCTTCCTTAATTAACAAGTTGGCTCTGCAAGCACAAAAAGTTATTCAGATCTGTGTGAGACCAGAACTGGGCGATATTCACCATCAATTGAAACATTTATTACGTAGGTTTTCGCGACCTGCTCTGTGACGCAAACATAGTCTTGCTTCCTCGTCCATTTATCCACTTTGTAATTTGTTTCCAACCAGCAATTACCAAATTCCAAGAGCAACTCTCAGGTCACTCCGACTAAGCAATGCGGTCCCACAAAATCTTGTTGATAGTTGCGGTGATTATCCTATCACTTGTTACTTCACCGATCATTGCGTCAGGGATATCTGTACCAAACGTTCGTTCATTTAGAACTAATCAACACAATATTTTGACGAAGAGGGTGTTAAGAGCTCATACAACATCAAATGCAAATGACGAAGAGAGATTGATTCCTAGCTTGGACAAGATATTTGAAGGTGGATCGAAAGTCATCAATTATGTGACGTTGAAACATTGGCTGTGGGCGAACAAACCAGTGGACAAAGCTTTGGATACGCTCAAGCTCAATACCGGAGTGGAAAAGGCTTTACTAAACCCAAACCTAAAAACTCTGGATAAGTATGTGAACATGTTCAACGAAAAACATCCCAAGCAACAAATATCTTTGGCCGGAGTGCTCATTTCACGTTACGGGGATGAAGCGCTGACAAAGGCGATCATAAAAGCACTCGAGACCGAAAATTCAAAGAATATCGCGATAAAGCTGCAAAAACAGCAAATGGAGGGCTGGTTGAACAGTCAATTATCCATTGGTAATGTTTTGGACAAACCCAAGCTCAATACAGGAGTGGAAAACGCTATACTACACCCAAACTTGAAGATCCTGGACAACTATGTGAGCATGTTCAGAAAAAAGAATCCCGAGCAACACGTATCGTTGACCGGAACGCTTGCTTCACGTTACGGGGATGAACCGTTGGCAATGGCGCTCTTGACAGCGCGACATACCGACAATTCAAATATGTTCCTGAAAAGACTGCAGGCAGGGCAATTAGCGGATTGGGGATATAGCAGAAAGCCTGTCAATGAAGTTTTTGCATTGCTGAAAATTAAGGATGACGATATCAGAGCCTTGATCAGTCCGAAATTGGTGACATTGAACAAGTACATTGTGTTGTCCGACATAATTTCTAGAGAGAGAACTGATTTGTTCACAGCACTCCGGACAGGTTTTGGTCCAGACAATTTTGCCATTCTACTTTCGCGAGCAATGGATGATCCAGATACGGCTGCTACAGCCTTGAAATACCAATGGATTCAGTTCAAACGATGGATCGCAAGAGACTATGATCTGATGACAGTCCTCAACGTCGTGTTCAATAAAGACAAGTTGGCAGCAGCTAGTGCACGGGAACGGTCTGTTATAGATACGTACAAGCCAATGTACTACGAGGCGAACGGACTTGATCAAGTGAACACTAATGTAGCCCCTAGAGTCTAGGGCCTAGACACTCACTTAATCCATGCTACTTCTGGTGTATTGGTTCTAGTCAGAATTAAACGGAATCTACAAGCTCAAACACCACGGTTCATTTGGAGGATGTAGTTGCGTTGGGATCACAGTTTCTTCAATGAATGAGGATGTCCTCGACATATCTGCAGTATCTCTCGATTCCAATGGTAGTTTTAGACTTGTTTCATCACATAAACATCTTCACGTTTCCTGAAAACCTTCTTTCCTATTCGCATAGACCAACTTCCAAGATCAACTCTCAAAAGCTATCCCACGAACTATGAGATACACACGCACAAAATTGTGCTACCGGTAGTAGCTGTATTAATTGTCATATCATGTGCTGCGATCATCAAGTCGGAGTCGGTTGTATTCAAAGCTCATTCATGTGACCAACACTGCATTTTAACGAAGAGGTCGCAGAATAAAACGAATCAAGAGAGGCTGATTGGTAGTGGTTTGAACAAGGTGATTGCACAATTAAAGGCAAGTGCATCGAAGATCACGGATCCTGAGAAGTTGAAAACTTGGCGGAGAAACCAAAAATCAGTAGACAATGTTTTGGACAGGCTTAACCTCAACGCAGGGGTGAACGAGGCCGTGCTAAACGCACATTTGAAAATCCTGGAATACTATGTGAACATGCTCAGCAAAAAAATAGTGTCATTGTTGGGGAAGTTGTTGCGTGCAAAGGATAATCGTAGACGCCTCGAGATACCAACATATCCAGTTTTTGAGATGGAAAATAAAGAAGTACGACCGACAAGTGCTTTCGACAAAATGTTCAAGATTGACAAGGACATTGTCGCTGCAGCTACTGAACATGAAAAATCTATTATAGCTGCTTACAGATCAATCTACAACAGTACACGGTGAAATGACTCAACAATGACCCCTCGCTCGTTACTCCACCTTTGCTACGATAGACTACGTCCTCTTCAGAGCAAAAATACAGTTGATCTATGATTCATAGTATTTTATCTTTATCATCCAACTTTGTGGTACATGTATCAATACCTACCTGTACGTCGTCACGAATGGCAACAAGTGCCTCATACGTAAGTTCCTTTTCGCAAGCATGTCACCATGGACTAACATACGTCACAGTGTTAGTTCGAAGTGTTTCCACTCAATAAACGCTGCTACTTGCGGCAGAATATCTCATCAGCGGACATTTTCTCGCAAGCAGACTGTTGTAGGACGTGGTCATCGCATGTACCTGAAGATACGGCAAGATCGTCTGTCGTGGGATCGTAGAGACACAAGATCCAATACAAAAAGCAAGTGTTTTTCTGTCTCTGATACGACGACAATCGGACGGCAGATTCTTTTTTCGCTCGCTGCATTTTCGCGGATATTGTGCAGAGAGCGGCAATATCTCATCAACAGGATAATATCCATGGTATCGCTCACGTGCGAATGTCCTCTTGCGTCTCGCACATCGGGATTTTGATCCGATCGCCACGCAACGTTTTGATCGGGACTATCCGCTCGGTGGAAAACAACGCGACTTCCGCCACCGCCCCAACCAAGCAAAAATGAACCCACGTCGTTTTTCTCGTACGTGCTGTCGCGACTGTCGTACGAACTGACGTCGTACAGTCGTACAAGAAACCGGGCCCCACCACAAACGTGCGGCCAGCTGGCAGAACTGCAGGAAACTGACCGGCAAAGACGGGCACAGTGGCAACGTTAGACTGTAATTTCTACTTTATGAATGCACGCTACCAGTCTGCAGCACGGTTGCTTCTACCCGAAGTTCTATTGCGAAGTTTTCGCACTTGCCGTCCGTCTGGCCGGTTGTTGGCTTCCGGTCGGATGCGTGCCTTTTCGCGCTGATGGCGAACTGACTAGCGTGCTGACTAGCCCTAGCCCGCCGATCTTTTTTCCGCCGTGGTTGGACGAGAGACCAGGTGGCGGTGCCGACCGTGCCGGCTGAGCGGCAACCGAGCACCGAACGCTAACATCGATGTGCATGGCACTTCTTGGCGTATCTTTCACCTCTACAGCGGTTGACACACATGGACCAACGTATCACTTGCTCCATCCTTTAGTATCCGTCGCTCATGACCCTCTTTGTCGTTGCTGCTACTCGCTAGTCGACGGTCATGCTTGTCATTCCTCAATTCGCTTCCTCGCATCGAAACGAATTCCTTAGAACTCCATCCACAATGGTGTGCACGTCCTACATGACCGTCGTCGCAATGCTGGCCGCCGTTGCAATTGGCGCCACGGATGCCACGTTGCCGGGTGTCTGTTACGCACCTTGGCATCACGACTCTGTGACCAGCGACGTGTTGGCTACGGATATGGCCCAGATCGCTCAATACTTCACGGCATTCCGCTCTTTCCAAGCACAATACAGCGGTATCAATGTGATTGAGACGGCTGCTAATGCCGGCCTTAAGGTGGCCGTTGGTGTGCAGCTTACGGACTCGTCGGCTATTGACTCGGAGATTCAGGCCGTGTGCGACGGGTACTCGTCCTACCCGGACGCTATTGAAGCCGTGTATGTCGGCAATGAAGACCTGGTGAACGGTGACTACGGCACCTTTAGCGCCGACACATTGGCCGGCTACATCTCGCAGGTTAAGGAATGCACCAGCAACGCCGTTCCTGTCGGATCCGTGCAGCGTATCAACGAGTGGCTGAACGCAGATGGAGCTTCCACTTTATCCGCGGCCTGCGATGTCATCGGTGTTAATATCTACCCGTTCTTCACGCAGGGCGACGATACGTCAGTGTCCAAGCTTGAGACTCAATGGGCTCAGATGACGGCTGCTGGTTACGACGAGAGCAAAATGCACTTGACCGAAACGGGCTGGCCGTACGAAGGTGACGACTACGAAGGCAACTCGCCGTCGTACGATGGCATGCAACAGTACTTGGACGACTGGGCTACGTGGTCCGGAAGTGTGCAATCCAGCTACTGGTTCATGATGTATGACACCACTACGAGTTACACTGGCGCCAATTACGAGACCCACTTCGGTATCTTCGGAGATGACATGGTGGCCCACGTGACCATTCCGGGTGGTAGCAGCACCAGTTCCACGACCGGAACGACGACCTCGTCCAGCGATGACACCACGCAAACCACGCAGAGCTCGGCTTCCACCACGGATGACGCTACCCAGCAAACCACGGATGACACGACCCAGCAAACTACGCAGAGCTCAGCTTCGACGACTACGGATGACTCGACTCAGCAGACCACATCGTACAGCGACGACACTTCTTCAACGGAGACGGAGACGGAGACGGCTACCCCCGCACCGACCACTTCGACATCGGTGGAGGCCTCGGAGGAAGAGGACACTTCGGTTGCGGATACCCCTTCGGTTACCCCGGCCGCTACGACGTCGACCACGACGACGGCTAACTGCGCCATGTAAACGCGTTACTTTGCATGTAGAGGTCCTTAGTGGATGTGGATTTTGGAGCCTTTGGCGTGAATAATGCACTACGCTTCCACGTAAATATCTACCGAGTGATAGAATGATCTCATTTGTGTCTGCCTCGTTGATTTGATCCCCAAGTTCTTCTCTTCTTCTCTCTATCACGTCAGCTTTTACCAAGGCTAAAGAGCCTATCTTTTAGGAGTTCAGCGTAGCGTGCGTGCCAGCGAACGCGAGGTTGTAAGAGACATCTGCCGAGCACTTTCAAACGAGACAACGGAGACGTTTATCCGTAGAGGCGACTGAAACGTCTAACACGAACGCTTACATCGCTGCAGTATCGGATATCCAGCTCGGTGAGGTCGACAAGCAAATGCGTTAGTCGTCGTTCCTCGCCAGGTGCTACGTTTGACCTGCTGTCGTCTCGCTGTTTGCGGCCGAGCTGGGTGAGCTGGCAACCTCTGCCAAGTTTCGGGTGCACCGCATGGTGAGCCCACCGTCTCTTGTCCAGCAGCACGAGTGTCTCTTACCGAAAGTCAGCACGTTGCTGTACGAACAGCACATTGACGATCGCCCGGCCTCTCTCGTCTCCTCAGATCTGCACGCTGCGCTCCAGCACAGTTCATTCCTCAATTTTCCTCGTCCAGCACAGGGAACTACTCCACCTCGTTCAACGCTAAAGATGGTTTGCACTACATACAAGACCGTGTTCGCCATGATGGCTGCACTTGCCCTTACGGCTGAGACCGAAGCTGTCGGTGTCTGCTACGCCCCGTGGCACCACGCCACCGTCACGGAGGACGTCATCACGTCTGACATCAAGCAGATCAGCCAGTACTTCTCGAGCTTACGTACGTTCGAGGTGCGCATGAGCGGCCTCAACATCATTGACATCGCCGCTAAGGCTGGTGTCAAGGTCGCCGTTGGTGTTCAGATGAACGACCTCGCTTCGGTGGACGCCGAGATCCAGGCCGTGTGCGACGGATACTCCAAGAACCCCGGTTCGGTCGAGCAGATCTGGGTCGGTAACGAGAACCTGCAGAACGCTGGCTTCGGCACGGTGAGCGCCGACCAGCTCGTGGGCTACATCCAGAAGGTCAAGTCGTGCACCAACAACGCCGTCCCGGTCGGAACCGTGCAGCGTATCAACGAGTGGCTCAACGCCCCGGGTGCCGACAAGGTCTGCGCCGCCTCGGACAAGTGTGGTTGCAACATCTACCCGTTCTTCACGCAGGGTGAGATGAAGCCCATTGACAAGCTTCAGGCTCAGTGGGAGCAGATGACCGGCAAGTACGACGCCGGTAAGGTTCAGCTGACGGAGACCGGATACCCGACCGAGGGTGAGGAGTACCAGGGCAACCAGCCGTCGCTTGAGACCATGCAGCAGTACCTGGACGACTTCACCACCTGGTCGTCCGGCAAGGGCGAGTCGTTCTGGTTCATGATGTACGACACCACCACCAGCTACTCGGGCGCCGAGTACGAGAAGCACTTCGGTTGCTTTGACAAGGACGGCAAGATCAAGGTGCAGATTCCCAGCGGGTTCACCAACGGCCAGACCCCTAGCCAGTCCAGCACCCAGGGCAGCCAGGACCAGACCCAGCAGGGAAGCCAGGGTACTCCGGCCCCGACCGAGCAGCAGTTTGCTGTGGACGTCCCGGAGTACCGCACTGAGGCACCCGGCACCCCGTCCGCTGATGTTCCTACCCAGAACGGCGCGACCCCGGCCCCGACCGAGCAGCAGTACGCTGTGGACATCCCTGAGTACCGCACGGAGGCCCCCGGTACCCCCGGCACCCCTTCGGGCAACGTCCCCACCCAGGATGGTTCTACCCCTGCCCCCACTGAGCCCCAGTACGCTGTGGACATCCCGGAGTACCGCACTGAGGCCCCCGGCACCCCCGGCACCCCGTCCGGTGACGTTCCTACCCAGGACGTGCCCGCAGTGACCCCTGCCAACACCCCGACTGTTGTGCAGTCTGGCAAGGACTGTGCCATGTAAATCGTTTGATGTCGTTGATGTAGACGACGTAGATGCAAACGCAGTGGGAGATGCATAACGGAAATCAAAAACAGCGTTGTACAGATACTTGAATTCAATTCCTCTTGATTACTACTAGTACCTTTTCATAACTTTTCATTGTTCGTAGATCGTTTTGCTGCAACTAGTGTCCTGTTGATCCGTTATGGCATTTTGTAGACGGCTTCTACGGTCTCGTCTTCATGAAACGCTGAAGTTGCGTCTTGTTGGAAAGCCACTCGATCGAACCATTCACTTCGGGTGACGAGTGCCCTGTTGCAGGCTCCATCTGTGCCGCTCTGCGTTCATATCAGGATATCGATCGGTTATGAATAATTTGAGAGAGTATTCCTCCAAAGCAGCTTGCACGACATCTTCTTGGAATCCGCGTGAGGTGCCTGTACGTGAGTCAATGCAACGTCTTGCTCATTCACCACAACTCGTGAGGAGCGTCCGAAATTATTCCGACTCCTTGAAATGCTTGTTTGTTGCTTTCGTTCCTGTCCTCACTTTTCAATTGCATCTCTAAAGCACAAGCCTCCAGTTGCAATGGTCTTCACTTCGGGTCTTCAAGTCGCGATCCTTTCAGCTTTCGTGATCGGTTCTGAAGCTGCTTTATCGACGGGAGTGTGCTACGCTCCATGGCATCACAAAACAGTCGACGAATCTGTCGTTGGCAAGGATATGACCGAGATCGCGCGATACTTTTCCAGTATCCGAACGTACCAAGCTCAATTCAGTGGAGTCAACGCCATCGTAGCTGCAGCTACCGCAGGCATTAAAATTGCAGTGGGTGTCCAACTCACCGATGCGTCAGCGATCGATTCTGAAATCCAAGCTGTATGCACGGGGTACCAAAAGAACCCAGAAGCTGTTGAAGCAGTCTATGTGGGCAACGAAAACCTCAAAAACGGCGGCTTTGGAACTTATAGTGCCGATGAGCTCGCGACTTACATTAAACAGGTCAAAGCTTGTGTTGGCAGCACCCCTGTTGGTTCTGTTCAACGGATCAATGAATGGCTCACGGCAGATGGAGCTTCAGCCTTGGAAGCTGCGTCGGATGTCATTGGTGTCAATATTTACCCCTTTTTCACTGAAAGTGCTCAAACTGCAGTGGAAAAGCTGGAAGCTCAATGGAATCAAATGACCGACAAGTACAGCTCGAGTAAACTGCATTTGACGGAAACGGGGTGGCCATCGAGTGGAGAAAACTACGGCAGCAACGCCCCATCCATTGAAAACATGCAACAGTTCTTGAATGACTACGTTACGTGGTCTAAGAGTGTGGGGCAGTCGTACTGGTTCATGATGTACGATACAACCGTCAGCTACACAGGTGCAGAATACGAGAAACACTTTGGAGTGTTCACCTCGGATGCAACGCAAAAGGTGACGATTCCCGGTGGTGGTGATGTCGTGCAAACCAACTCGGATTCCGTGGAGGGTTCGACAGATCAGGAAACTACTGAAGTCCCTGCTACCACTGAAACAACGGAGACAACCGATACCCCCACGACAGAGACAATCGACACAACCGGTTCCCCCACTACTGAGACAACCGACATGACCGATACTCCCACTACAGAAACGCCTTCTACGACTTCTACGACTGAGACTGTGATTGCGGATTCCCCTACAGTAACGGAGACACCTTCAACGACTACACCGATCGTCACTGAAACTCCTACGATGGCGCCGGTTGTAGTTGAAACGCCGACTACGTCTTCAAATGCAATTTCGACAGAGGGTTCGATTGAATCCGAAGCTACTCCTGTTGCAACGACTGCTACAAATACGGAGATCCCTATCCACGCAGTCAAGAAGTGCAAGATCAGACGCCACTAAATTCATAGCTCTCGAGTAGTTTTTGATAATGTACTACGTCAACATACACAAATACATGAGTTTTTCTTGAACCGTTGGCTGTCCTCGATACTTACACTGTAGCTTCAGTACTTCAACTTGTTTCTTTTCCAGTAGTCGTGAAACCTGATATTCGATGTACACTTGGTGTTCAGCATTCAACCAATCACACGCAAGTTGAATGCCAACAGACCTTCACTCAGCAAAAAGAGCGCGCATCTTCCAGTCACTTTCGAATCTTCGTCCCATGACGTACGTCTCCTTACCGCCTTCTCCTTCTTCGCGCGAAAACCCGCTGAGCTCGGCGTCGCTGCTGTCGCAGCTGCTGGTGTTGTGGTTCCAGCCGCTCGTGTCGCTCGGTGCGCGTCGACCGCTCTCCTTCTCCGACTTGTGGCCTGTGTGCGCCTCGGACGCGTGCGCTGCACTCCAGCGTCGGTTCTCCGCCGTCTACGACGCTCCGTCGCCTCTGGCTGCAACTTTCCTGCGCGTCTTCCGCCGTCCGATGCTGCTGGTGCTGCTCAACTACTGTCTTTACGTGGCCGCCATGGCGCTGCAGTCGTACGTGGCACAGGCGCTTCTGGACTTTCTAAACGGTCGCGTCAACGTCTTTCGCGTATCCAACGGCTACGGTCTCGTGGCTTTGATGGCCTTCGTCTCGGTGGTCGCCATCACGTGCCGTAACTTCGCCTTCTTCCTGTCGTCCCGTGTGGGCGTCAACATGCGGTCCCTCGTCATGAGTTGCATCTTCCAGAAGAGTTTGCGGCTCTCCAGTGCTGCTCGACAGCAGTACACGACGGGTGAAGTGCTCACACTCATGAGTGTGGATGCGGAGCGGGTCTTCAGCGCCATGATGCAAGGTCCCTGGCTCTTGATAGCTCCTTTGGCTTTCATTGTGTGTCTCGTGCTCATTGGTCTGCTATTAGATGCTGCGTCGGCGCTCTGTGGTTTTGCCGTGCTCGTGCTGGTCGTAACGCTCTCCATTCGACAGGCGAAGCGCATCTCGGCCATTCAACACCAACTGCTAAACGTCGTGGACAAGCGTGTCAAAGTCACGTCGGAAGCTCTGCAAGGCGTGCGTGTCATGAAGTTTTACGCCTGGGAACAAGCCATCGTCCACCGTGTCCACAAGATCCGCGCGACCGAGGTCAGTTTATTTCGATCTTTGCATAGATATATGGTCTCGAATGCTGTATTGCTTTTCCTCACCCCCGTCTTCCTTTCAGGCTCAACGCTGGGGCTCTATGTGCTGCTCCACGACGTCATTTCCGTGACCGACGCGTTCACGCTCGTGGCGCTGGTCAACATCTGCCGCGCCGTCGTTAATGAGTTCACCACTGCTCTTGCTGCTCTCTCACAAGCGCGGAGCAGTTTCTATCGCCTCGACAAGTTCATGGCCAGCGACGAATTTAAGGCGCGGGAAGATGATCAACCAGCAGGCAGCAGAGGGGCCATTCAGGCTTTAAATGTGCATGCGATGTGGCCTGCTGCCTCTGGTGCTGATGCGGAGATGGAAGACGCTAGTGTGGACAGCAGTGTGGACAGCAGAGCGGCACCGTCGGGAGTGCTGTTATCCGACTCCAGCACCTTTTCTTTAAAAGGTTTGAGCCTTGACATCGAGCCAGGGTCTCTGGTTATGATTGTCGGGACTGTCGGGTCGGGGAAAAGCAGTTTTCTCAACGTGTTGTTGGGAGAAATGATGTTGTGCTCTGGTGAACTTCACGTGAACGGCAGCATTTCGTATGTCAGCCAGGAGCCGTGGATTCGCAACTCAAGTGTCAAGAGCAACATTTTGTTCGAGTCTGCATTTGATGCGGAGAGGTACAAGCGTGTACTGGCGGCCTCACAACTTTCGTTGGATTTGGACGCGCTTCCAAACGGCGATCAGACTGAAATTGGAGAAAGAGGGATCAATCTCAGTGGTGGCCAGAAAGCTCGCGTCGCGATTGCCAGGGCGTTTTACCGCTCGCAATACGACATTATGATTCTGGATGACCCATTGAGTGCAGTAGATGCGCACGTAGCTCACGCGATATTTGACGATTGCATATTGACATTGGCAGCATCCAAAACTCGTATTCTTGTGCTCAACAGCCACTACGACTTGCTGGATCGAGCTGACAAAGTAATCGTGCTTCAAGACGGACAAATTGTCGGTGATGGTAATTATGATGACATTGTGACGCGATTTCCCGATCTTCGATATGTACCAGTGGACCATCGAGCAAACCCAAGCGAAAAATATGAGCAAGGTGAAAAGGAAGAAAACGCTGTGGAATCCACAGAAAACTCACCAAAGCAGCAAATAACAGGCAAAGATCCAACGGATTCGAATGTTGCACGGCTAGTCAAAGCCGAAGACCGAGTGACAGGAACCGTGGGTGCGAGTATCTACCGAGCATACTTCGACGAGTCTGGCTACAATGGTATTATTGTGCTATTGGTCCTCTTGATGGCGTATTCTGTGAGCCAAGGTACACGAGTGCTGGTGGACTGGTGGCAAGGACATTGGGCTTCTAATATGACTCGGAGAGGTGTGGATCCAACGTACTCGGGAACGGAATTTGGTATGTGGTATTTGGGTTTTATCGTCCTTTGTACAGTCCTCACGCTTGGACGCGGCTTCTTGATGACAGAGGCATGTATTCGAAGTGCCAAAAATTTGCACGATGAGCTGTTCCAACGGGTGGTGCACGCTCCAATTAATCGCTACTTTGATGTGACTCCAATCGGGCGTATTCTTAATCGCTTCACCAATGACCTCGACCAGATGGACTTAGTTTTGCCGCAGCAGTATCAAATGATGTTCCAGAACGTGGCAATGTCTGTGAGTAGCTTGATTGTATCGGCAGTGTCGTCCTATTGGATTTGTGTCGCGTACATCCCGATGTTGGTATTGTTCGTGTTCTTTGGTCGATTCTTCAACAAAACTTCGCGCGAGGTGAAGCGTTTGGAAGGCGTCTCACGCTCGCCTGTTTACAACTTGTTTTGGGAGACGTTGACGGGATTGCAGACAATCCGCGCGTTTACGATGCAAAACACTTTTGCTAGTCTCAGTGAGAAGGTCGTTGATGAGAATACTGCCGCATATTTCTCGTACTGTGCTGCTGGGAGGTGGTTAGCCGTTCGCTTGGATTGGCTTTCGGTGCTAGTCATCTTTGTGGTTTCGTTGTACCTCGTAGCGTCGAAAGGACAAATTGCGCCTGTGGTGGCAGGTATTTCACTTACATACTCGCTCATGCTCACATCCACATTGCAAAACACGGTGCGGGCAGTTGATAGCACAGACAATGCGATGACCAGCGTAGAGCGTTTACTTCACTTCCGCACGATTCCTGTTGAAGAGGATAATTCTGTGTGCGCTCCTATCCATGACGCAGCGTGGCCTTCACACGGTGCGATCAAATTTGACAGCCTCTGTCTCAGATATCGACCAGAACTTCCACTTGTACTTCGCGGAGTGAGTTTAGACATTGCTGCTGGTGAAAAAATCGGTATTTGCGGACGAACGGGAGCTGGAAAGAGCTCGCTCATGATTGCGCTGTTTCGTATCTGCGAATTTGATGCTGGAAGTATAATGATCGACGGGATCGACATTCAACACGTCCGACTTGCTGATCTGCGTCGAAGCCTGGCTATCATCCCACAGGACCCAGTCCTTTTCAGTGGCACACTACGAGAAAATTTGGATCCGTTCGGGGCCTACTCGGATGCAGACATGTGGACTGTTCTACAACAAGTGAATCTATCAGACGCTGTAGTCAAATGGGGCGCAGGTTTGGATTTTGTGGTGTCTGAGGCTGGTGACAATTTATCAATTGGTCAGAGGCAATTGTTGTGCATCGGTCGTGCACTTCTCAAAAACAGCAAGATCGTTGTGCTGGACGAAGCCACAGCCAGCGTCGATTCAGCTACAGACGACTTGATCCAGACCACCATTAAACAGACTTTCGTGAAGCAAACGGTGCTGATCATCGCGCACCGCATTAACACTATTTTGCATTGTGACAAGATTGCTGTTATGGATGCCGGGCGTGTGGGGGAGTTTGATACGCCATCTGAGCTACTCGCGAGACCAAACTCAGCTTTGACAGCTCTCGTGCAGCGATCAGCTGCTACACACGCGCATTAGCGAAACGATCGTTTAAGTATGCATCTTCATAACAGCGATTGGAAAAATATACTTTGAGAATTCCCAATCAATCGAAAAAGGTGTCTTTAGTAGACATCACAGAGTGGTAAATGCAAACCATTATCGAAGAAGTGTAAGCGGTGTTCTGAGTGTGAGACAAATGCTCGAGATATCCACACGTACTCGAAAGTATCTTCTCATTCGCAACCCGATCCGTAATGGAGTATAATTCGACTATTGGACGGTTGTTAGTGGTGCCAAAAGACCAATGCCAACAAAGAAATTCAAGACTAATACTGTAGTATTGAGCAAGTAGGAGTAATTGGCCTAGGAATTACAGTCTCATTATCAACTACACTGTATTTGTCCTTCTACTATAATGTTGTTTCTAGTAGAAACTTTCTACGATTCCAAGTTCAACAATGAGTCAAGCAACACTTTTACTTTTTACTAATGCTGTCCGGTGCTACAAAATACACGTTGCGTTGAATCACTACGGAATTAAAAGTCGAGACGAAGATGAACTGCTTAAGTATGCTTTTGTCGCTGGTATACTATGTATGCAAATACCTTCTTCGAGGTAGATGATAGCTCAAGCATGGGGTGCCGTTGAGTACAGTATTACTCGATCAGACTAACGCTATCCAACTATCACAGCCTCAACAAACAAAAGGTTCGATTCAATCTGCTATTGCAACGGGAGTGACAAAACACCCTTTCGGATTTTCCAACTCAAGGCAAGAAGTGCAAGATCGAACAACCAAAGCTCTTGTCGACTGCTTATTTTCCAAACTATTTCATTTCAGCTACTCGAGTACAATTGTTATTGCGGATGCAAGATCATCTGAATTTGTTTAGTTTTGCCGGTGTCTATAAGACTCTAATTGACACATTCCATTCCATTTCATGCTCAAGCACTTGCAAAATGAGCTTTCCTACCTATTTTCTGGTTTTACTGTTTGTGCACACTAGGCTTCCGTTTGAGTTCGTCGCGTAGTCCGAGCGAAAAGCATCCACGCTCTACCATTTGGTGTGGCGGTACAAACGAAGCAGACAGCGGCGTGACGACATCTCGGTCGTCCAAATCATCGAACCTTCCAGGTCGACGTTGCAGGTCCTTGGTCCGCCTCTCCTTCTCTCGCTTGCCCCTAAATACGTTACTACTGGTGTTCACATCATTGTCGTCGAACTCCATCTTAAATATGTCGTCATCGTCGTCCTCCGTGGTCAACACTTCCTCTTCCGTGTCTTCGCACTCTTCTGCGATACTATGCGGACCTGAATACCTTACTCCAGAGTTGCGTTTCTCACTCTCTAAAGGCCACTCATTCCCGAGCATCACGGAGGGTTCCTCCCATGATAACAACTGCATCGGTTGGTTCAGTTCCTTGGAACTCTGGAACTCATTACTGCGTCGTTCGGAATTTCTCTCCACTTTGTCACTTTTCGGAGTGGGGGTCCGGGGCCCTGTAGGGATCTCAATTGGTGCAGACACGTGGTCTACTGTGATCTCACTAGGTGCCAGTCTCCTTGCTCGAAAGAGATGTGAACGGAGCCCGAAGACGTACGATTTGTCCTTGTCCTTCTCCTTCTCTTCAGCCGGTGTGCTTCTCCTTCTTGAGGGGCGAGTGTCTCGTCGATTGGATTGAGGCCTTGTGGTCGTTTGTTGCGTGTGACGAGGTCTCGAGGGTGTTGCCAAGTCTGGCGTGAAAATGTTGAGTGCACGCAGGTAATTGGCTCTCCAGTTCTTCTTGGCGTTGAGTGCCATGGCATTGGAGGGTTTATCCGGTCGGCGCGTCGTCATGGTCACTTAATGGGACTGTCCTCAGGGGCCCGAGGGCCTAGGCCACCTGCTGGGAGGGTACCAACTGTTGCGTCTCTTCCTGAAGGAGCTTAGGTGTTGCGACTCTCTGCCTTCGACTTTTGCGTTGCAAGCTTGGAACGAGGCGCTGTTCACGACGGGGAAGCCTACAAGACTAGAGCTGGGTGCAATGCTACAGTGTCCACGGTCTCAGGTCCTGTTCGCCATCAATCCAAATTGGAAATGAGCCTTATGCTCAACCGGCTCGATAACTTGATATTCTATTGTGAAACTTGAGAAAGGGTGAGAAAAACCAGGCCATTTTGGACCAACCGATTCGTCGACATGTGTGTCTCTCGGTGGAGGTGGCAACTTGGTTGGTGTAGAATGCATAGAGGTGAGTTGCACTCGAAGAGGGCGTTCGTACTGATACAAATACGACGGACGTGCTGCTCTGACTTGACTCAGAATTACCAAAAGCTTTTTCGCCGAACTTCGAAGTTGCAAGTGCTCAGTTAAACGGGTGGACAGTACACTACCATTCTGTATCCGCGAAGCGTGCTGCACACTTCGCTTCTTGCTCGTGTTAACTTGCATGGGTACCGCGAATCTTGATCGATGGGATGCAATAGCTCCCACGAGACAGACATTTCCATCGAAACTTGCGATAATTGACACTCGACAATGAAGATAATTTTGAACAATACTTCGAAGTATGACTTTGACATTTTGAAAGCTTGGACGATGGCTAACGTCTCCTGTAGATCAAAACCGAAGGGCCAGCGTTGATTAGCGAAAATAGAAGACAACGAAGCGAACAATAAATCATAACCGGAGCATATGGGGCTGTTGGTGGATATAGATGCGATGATGAACACGACTTGCGATCATGGTCAAAATCGACTCAACTGATGAGCTGGACCTTGCTGAGGTCCGGGAAGCTCATCACTTTCACGGCATTGAATGGCTCGGAGACTCGAGTTCGAGAGCAGACGACTTGGCCATGCCCAAGCATTCGGACTGACGTCGGTCTCCCATCGGAGGATCGCAATGCTTCCAAATGCACCACGTACCCCCGCCAGCCAGTTTACACTTGGTTGTTGTATGAGATGAGGCCGTTACTGTGTCGGAGTGGGACGTCTATTGTCAAATTCTATTGTGAAATTGTCCGCGAGCTTCAACTAGAGGCAGCCTGGTCACATGTAGCCAGTCGCATGGCCAAGCTTTTCCGGACTACGGCCAATGTCCACTGCAACTCAGTGTTGCCGGACTGATCTATCGGTTTTGGAGAAACTTTTGCAGCTTTTCACCACTGACGCGATCTTTTATCAAGAAAAACTTGTCCTTCTCTACTCCTACAAGCCAATTTCTGCAACTACAGACAACGGCAAAAACTAGGCAAAGTGAACTTAGCATTCTGGAGTTCGACAGGTTTTACCTGCCCGTTTGAGCTGCTGGCGACCCTCATCAGCGACCTTGTAGAGGGATTCAAGCGGCTGACCATTCGACTTTCGCAGCAAAAATGCGCCATTGTACTTGTACTACAACTTGTAGGCTGCACGTTTGCCGCCGTGCAACTGGCAACAGACATGCGATTGTGCAAACTTGTTGTTCGCAGTCCTTTGACAAAAATCTAGAAACATCACAGTCGCTTTGTGCATTAAAATGCGGCGCATTGAATATGCGCATTTAATGCGCGTATTCATGCTTCTGGGAGGTATAATGCGAGCGGCGTTAGTTCTGAGAAACTCGGTCTCTCACTGACGCATTTCTACTTTGTGATGCTCTGCGAACGACTGGACTAGCGTCGCCGTCGGCGTAAAGAGAGCACATGCAGTGGCCATGCTTTCGTGTGTCGCAACACATTGTCCAACGAAGCTACTTTCGTGATGGCAGTGATAGTTCAATCGTTATAGCCACGATCCTCGAGTCTTTTGTGGTACTGTAGATATCGATCTACAACACTCGCAAGCTCGACGAGAGCAAAATAATTCGTCCCTACGCCATTCCAACACAACCAGCGTTCAGTTTGCACAATCAGCAGTTCCTCGTGCTGCAGCACAACCGAATGGACAGCTCCTCAAATATTCAGTCAGTCGGGTGATCGTAACATCAAGCAGATTCCTCCACCCCAAGTCGAAGTTACTGTAGATTCTCAGATAAAACTTATCCGAAAGTGTCCGTGTCAATCATCTAAACGTTCCGTTGGTCTCCATTACATTGCCATTTACTACGTAGTATCTTATTCAATACCAGTACATGTGCCAAAGATTTTTTCACGAGTTCCAAGCCATTCGCATCCAACAACATGACAACATCCTTCCTCTATCGCGTACTGCAAAGATCGCGCGTTCACTTGATTTCACTATAGTTCCCACCAGCCGGCGCAAATTATCGAATTCTCGACGAATTACAGCGCCCCTAATCCGTTCGTCCGTACGCTCCAGCCCTCACCTCCGTCGCCACTTTCCGCCCCAGTTCCAGCGTCTCTCTTCGACGCGGCCCTATCATGATATGGACGGCCCTCGCCGTGGCCACAATGGCGCTGTCCAGTCTGTCCACGGGCATGACGATGCTCAGTCTCCGGCGGAGTTGGGACCTTAACGTGTCCAGTGTGCGCTGGTTATTCTTCCTCTTCTTTGTCTACCTGTGGTTATGGAGTACGGCCCGCGTACTCTATTTGCTCTGGGTGAGTTTCTACCCTATTGAGACCAGCACTTCCGACTACGCGTCGTCTTCGTCGACAGAAGACGAGGTGATTTACGACCGATACAGTTCCATGGGCATCTATACGGTACTCCAATTAGAGGAGACGCACGATATTTTTGCCACTGCGCTATTATGTTTCGGCGATGCTGCTCTATTTGCAGTTGCGTTATGGATGTTTCCACTTTGTTTTGAATTATCCAATATTGCAGCCAAGTCCATGGATAGAGGAGCGGAAAAGGAGAGAAAACAGATTCGACTTTATTGCTGGAGTATTCATGGACTTGTGGCGGTGTTTACAGCTATTGAGACGACGTTGGCTTTTGTTCATGGAGGATACACACAGTACACTCAACGCTGTCTCTTAAGTGTGTATTTCGTGCAGTTTTTCAGCTTTCTCTACATGATTTGGCTCATTGTGAGACTCAAGATTGGCGGCAGGAAATATGAAAATGTGCAAGGACAATTCGTCACATCACCAGTGTATCAGAGACTCAAGAGGATCATGATTGTCTATGCAATGTTCTCATTGCAATTCCAATTGGCGTCGGTGGTTATGTACGCCTCCACAGACAATGAAGACAAGTTGCTGGACTTTATCAGTGTCAGTTTGATTGTCTACCATCTATCAGGTCTGGCACTTGCAGTCACCACCATGTGCAGTCAGGCCTGCGTCTTTGGGATGTTCCGGTCGTGTCTACCAGATGACATTGAAGCTCAAGTACAGGCCAGGTTCATGCAGGGAGATCTCTTGTCTCCACGAGACACTCAGGTTCTCATGGAATCAGCTGAGCCGCCACTAGTGAATCCAGTATTCGTCTTCACAGATATCGAGTCGTCCAGTGCTTTGTGGGCTATGGGAGACGGCCTCGTGATGCAGAGAGCCACAGAGATCCACGACAATATCCTCCGTGCTTCGTTGATGAAATACAGAGGTTACGAAATCACAACAGCAGGTGATGCTTTCCAGCTCGCGTTTCACACGGTACGTGAAGCTGTGGAGTATTGCTTAGACGTGCAGCTTCAGTTGCTTGTTGCCAATTGGCCCAAGGAGCTTCATGGAATGTTGCCATCGACTCGGAAGCAACGTGCAGGTCATCGACTCATCTTCGGCGGACTTCGTGTACGAATGGGTATCCATGATGCAGTAGAGGCGGACGGTGCTTTGATCCTGGACGTCCACGCTGTAACAGGGAAAATGATCTACACAGGTGCATCGGAGGTGATTGCGAACGAAATCGGAGATTTGGGTGATGGTGGACAGATCCTAGTGACCAAACGAGTCGCTGACTGGCTGGTCATGTATGAGGACCTGGTAGCGATCGATTTCATCGTTGAAAGAGTTGGCGAGTATTCAATTTCGCAGATCAAAGCCAAGTTGGAGGTGTATCAGGTGCTACCCGAGGTTCTCAGTGGCCGAAAGAAGATCTTCTCATCGACTCTCAAAAAGCGGCGAGCTACTACGCATGGGTCGTCATTGTACTCGATTGCGTCGAGCAACCGCTCTCGATTATCAAGTGCCGGCCAAGTTGGCGGAGTAGGCGGCCCACTGCCGCCTCCCGAACACCGACGACGAATGTCTCGACCGACGCCATTGGCTCCTCCAGAACGTGCACCAGTGCAGGGCGGATTGAGTCGTTTTGGTCGCGTCCAGCGATCATTTTTGCGTATTGACCACGGCTCATTCTACACTCGAGCAACGAGCATGTGAACTCTCTTTGGACTTGACAACTCTATGGACACGCAAGTGATGTACAAGGCGTGAGAACACTATTTAATAGACCTACATGACAGACTGGCACATTGATCGCACAGCTTTGAGAAGTCGACTTGGAAGTTCGAGTTCTCGCGCAAAATTTTGGATAATTGAAAGTGAAGATCAGTGAAGGATGAAGGAATGCAACAGTTTTGTTGCTCATCGTGCGGATTGAACGCACCAAGCCGGACATCAACTCCAAATTGGTTGTGTCATTCTGACGAACACGATCTAGACCATCCCATAGACTTACAATATCTTCTCTTTAGACACGTTAACAATTAATGCAATCTATTTGCCATTGTTTCTCACTCAGCCGCAGCGTCTGACATGCCACATTGGTTTTGTCTCTAGTGGACAAAAGTCTTTTCCATTGCTGTAGGTAACGTTAGAACGAGGTTTACGAACTGGGCCCGTTTCTGTATATTCAGAGGTCAAACTGACTTGTGGCACATCAACAGGTACAGGTCGTGTGTTCGGAACTCCCCGCTGCATCCATCGGCTGGTCGGCGGCCACTCCACTTGAGACCGGGCCAACATCGTGGCCATGGTCTGGACTACGTTGGCCATCACGTCCATGGGCTTGTCGTGTGTGGCCACCGGTATTACGAGCTACAGCCTCCATCATTCTTGGGACTTGCAGGTTTCCAGTGTTCGCTGGCTTTTCTTCATCTTCTTCACATGCTACTGCCTCTACGGCGCGGCCCGGGTGGCCTACATGGTCACTGTAAGTGCCAAAGCCACGTGGGGCCATAGTGCCAATGACGAGTACCTGGCCGAGCACTATACGACATTGGGAATCTTTGCCCCTTTGCACTCTCGGGTGTCCAATGATCCGTTGGTGACGATCTTCATGGTTTTAGGAGATTCGATCCACTTTTCAGTGGCCACGTGGCTGTTCCCACTCATTTATGAGTTGGGTCTAATTGCACGGAAGACAATGGATCGAGGGGCCGAGAAGGAAAAAGAACAGATTCACTGGTATTTGTGGGTCATTTGGCCGATTATTGGCGCGTTTACAGTGGCCGAGACCATTCTCGCTGTGGTGAAAGGAGGGTATACCCGGACGACACAGGCTTTTCAATTGGCCGTGTATTTTACCATGTTTGCCAGCTTTTTGTACATGCTTTTCGTGGTTTTACGACTCAAATGGGTCGGTCGGAAGTACGAGAATGTCCAAGGCCAATTTATCACGTCTCCGGTTTATCAACGGATTTCCAGGATTTTGTACGATATTATCCGTTTGAAGATTTTATCCGAGAAGAACTCACAGTTGTGTTTTTTGTGTTTTGTAGGACGATTTACGCGATTTTCACGCTGCAGTATCAATTGGCATCTACCATTTCGTACTCCATGCCGGATGAGAGAGATGTTTTGAGCAATTATACCAGCATCAGCACGGTCATCTACAACATTTCGGGGCTGGCTTTGGCCATCACAACCATGTGCAGCCAAACGTGTGTATTGCAGATGTGCCGTTGTTGCATGCCGGACGATGTCGAAGCGCAGGTGGAAGCCAGACTCATGCAACCCGGAGAACTCATGTCACCACGAGATACACAAATCATAGTCGAGTCTGCTGAGCCGCCACTGGTCAATCCAGTGTTTGTTTTCACGGATATTCAGCAATCCAGCGCGTTGTGGGGAGTTGGCGACGGACTCATCATGCAGCGAGCCACAGAAATTCACGACAACATCTTGAGGTCGTCACTCATGAAATATCGAGGATATGAAATTACGACAGCAGGTGACGCGTTTCAGCTGGCTTTCCATACTACTCGTGAGGCTGTCGAGTACTGTATGGATGTTCAGTTGCAACTATTGGATGCTCCATGGCCGGATGAGTTACATGGTTTGTTACCGGCAACTAAAAAGCAGCGTTCAGGTCGACATTTAATTTTTCGTGGACTGCGTGTGCGCATGGGTATTCACGATGCAGTTGATTCCGACGGGACATTAGTTCTCGACGTACACGCAGTGACAGGCAAAATGATCTACACAGGTGCGTCGGAAGTGATTGCGAACGAGATCGGAGACTTGGGTGACGGCGGGCAGATTCTCGTAACCAAGCGTGTTGCAGACTGGATCGACATGTACGCGGATCTCGTTGCAATTCCTTGCTCTGTGGACCGCGTGGGTGACTATACTGTTCCTCAGATCAACTCGAAAGTAGAAGTGTTTCAAGTTCTTCCGACGGTGTTGGCAAAGCGCAAGAAGAAGTTCACAACTACATTCGCAACTACACTCAAGCGCCGTCCTGGTCATGGACCGAACCCTGCAACTGGTGCAGCTTCCTTCACAGCCAACGACGTTGTCACTCCTCCAGGATTGAGCAGTGTAGCAGCCGAACGTCGTCGCAATCTTTACGCCCAACGAGAACGTCGTCGCCAATTGGAACAAGGAGCTCTCAGTCGTCCTGCATCCCATCAAATTCTTGTACGAGCGGAAAGTTCGCGACCAAGCTTTGCCTTCGATACACGGCCCAGCTACGCGCGTACGACCAGCATGTAAATAATTAGCAATAGATAAGAAATAGCCCTGCTAACGTCAGTTAGTCATGATATGTTGAAGCTACACGTCGCATACGTTGTAGCCATGTTTGCGCGCCACAAATCTGTCTTACCACAATTGAATTTGCCAAAGTTGCATCAATCCAGTCCCATTTTGTTGCCTCACGTCGATCCTGAACATTTTCATTTTCCACCACCAACGCGCCGTTACATACGAGTTTTGTATGGTCAGTGCCAGCTGTTTCCACAACGAACGTGTGAGTTGCCAAACACTGGCAAAAACTGCGCGGAGTCGGTCAATCCCAACGCTTCCGAACAAGAAAACCCGAAACTTCGAACGGCTTCTTTAGTCACAAAGTCTCACGCCCAATAATACCGTCGGCCGAGTCGGGCCATTCTTCTTATACGCCTCTACGAACGCGGCCAAGATCTTGAGAATGGTGTGGACGTCCTTGGCCATCGTTACAATGGGTTTGTCGTGCGTGGCCACGGGAATTACGAGCTACAGCCTCCGTCGCTCATGGGACTTGCAGATTTCCAGTGTGCGGTGGTTATTCTTCATTTTCTTCTTGTGCTACTTCGTTTTCTCACTTGGCCGCGTCATTTATTTGATTGTGGGGGTGATCAATCCACTGGAAACGACGACAGAAGTGGGTGCGCAACTTTTGAGCAACAGATACAGCAAACTCGGGGTTTTCTCCGTGTTGCACTTCAAAGTCTCCCATAACGCATTTGTCACAATTTTGCTGGTATTAGGAGATTGCGGATTATTTGCCGTGGCAGTGTGGACTTTTCCATTGGCTTATGAGTTGGGATTAATTGCTTCCAGATCTATGGATCGAGGGGCCGAAAAGGAGAAGGAACAGATTCGATGGTATTTCTGGCGCGTTTGGATCATTATTGCAGTTTTTGTGCTTGTTGAGACGGTTCTGGCCGCGGCCAAGAAAGGATATACCACTTACACCCAACGGTGTCTACTGGTTGTGTATTTCACGCAATTCCTGAGTTTCTTGTACATGGTTTTTCTAGTTGTGAGACTCAAGTGGGGAGGGAGAAAATATGAAAATGTGCAAGGCCACTTTGTCACATCACCAATCTACCAGAGACTCTCGAGAATCATGTACGTAATGATGAAAATATGGTGGTTGTATTATTTTTTTTAACAATTTTTGTGAACAGGATCATTTACGCCATTTTTACCATGCAATTTCAAGTGTCTACGGTGGTTCTGTACTCGATGCCGGAGCGGGAGTATAAATTGATTGACTTTATGAGTGTAAGCTCCGTCATTTACTGTGCTTCTGGATTGGCACTGTCAATTACGACAATGTTCAGTCAAGCGTGTGTGCTGGAGTTCTGTCGGTGGTGTTTACCGGACGATGTTGAAGCCCAAGTCGAAGCTAGACTGATGCAACCTGGAGAATTACTATCACCGAGAGATACATTGGTGTTAGTCGAGTCTACAGAACCACCGTTGGTGAACCCTGTATTTGTGTTTACAGATATTCAGCAATCGAGTGCATTGTGGGGTGTTGGCGATGGTCTGATCATGCAACAAGCGACAGAAATTCACGATAATATTCTGCGCTCGTCGTTGATGAAGTATCGAGGATATGAAATTACGACTGCAGGTGATGCGTTCCAGTTGGCATTTCACACTGTTCGTGAGGCTATCGAATATTGCTTGGACGTGCAGATGCAATTATTAGTTGCAGACTGGCCGAAAGAGCTGCATGGATTATTACCTGCGACGAAAAAGCAACGTTGGGGTCATCATGTGATTTTCTGTGGTTTGCGCGTACGTATGGGTATTCATGATGCAGTGGATTTGGATGGACCGTTGGTGTTGGATGTCCATGCCGTAACAGGAAAAATGACCTACACTGGTGCGTCTGTAGTCATTGCCAATGAAATTGGAGATTTAGGTGATGGGGGTCAAATTCTTGTAACCAGACGAGTGGCAGATTGGCTAATTATGTACGCGGATCTCGTTGTGATCCCTTGCTGCACAGATCGAGTTGGAGAATACACAGTTCCTCTCATCAATGCAACAGTGGAGGTCTTTCAAGTGGTTCCGATTGAATTAGCCAGACGCAAAAAGAAATTCACAACGACATTGAAAAAGAGAGTGACTGCGTATGGTAGTGCACACTCTCTTAATGACTTGACACCTCCCGGTTTGAGTTTTGCTGCTGCTGAACGCAGACGAAATTTGTACGCTCGACGAGAACGTCGTCGACAACTTGAGCAAGGTGCACTAGGTCGACATGCTTCTCATACGCTAATTGCTGTTGATAGTGCTTTCTTGTCGGAAGACATTGGATCGTCTACTTTGTAAACTAGCAAGTACTTTGAACTATGGTACTTAAGTACAATATTCAATTACACGTAATGTAATCGGGAACCCAATTTGCTTGATGTGACTTGGTGAGCGTTGATTAAGATTTTTGGTGAGTCAGCAAATGTTGAACCTGCCAAAAACCAACTTCGAATAAAGAACTACAAATATAACATTTTTTGAGAAGAGTTATATACTGTGAAAGTTGTACCTATACGTACAACTTCTTTATGACACGGAACTTGTTACAGAATGCCGAAGACACCCAACAGCTATTTACCGTTGTGAATTGTAAGTCAAGGATTCTGGATTTTCGAGAGGTTGCATTGCGGACAACTATAAAAATACGAAGTGGACAAGTCATGATTGCGAGCGAGCAAACAGATCGATAATCGACCACAGTTTTCTATTATCGTTCCCACCGAACTTTCACAACAATACTTTATTAGTTCATGTTGCTTCCGACATTGCAATCGTTGATTGTGTTCCTCCTTATGTCAGTTGGTGCATTACATTTGACTTGTGTAAGGACATCTGGACAGCTTGGGATCTGTTCGACGTAAGCAAATCGTTTTGACTAGTATCTTTCAAACAAAACAACCATACAAAGTAGTGGTCCGCCTTGAAAAGTACTGGCTCCTTGAATTTCGTGGGCATGTTTTGTTGTTCGAACAAACGGAGAAGCGGAACTCTCCATTTCCCACTCCACTTGAAAGCGTTGAGGCTGTAACCTGCAATTGCATTTGCGAATCGAATCCGGAGTACACAATGGTTTGGTCCTCGACCTTGCAAGTCGGTGGTCTAGCTGCAATTGCTATTCATTTTGCACACGCAGCTCCTCTTTCAACAGGTATTTGCTACGCTCCGTGGCACCACCCCAGTGTCAATGCCGATGTCGTTGGCAAGGACTTGACCCAGGTTGGTCAGTATTTTTCCAGTATTCGGACATTCCAGACCCTTTTCAGCGGGGTCAATGTGATCAATTCGGCCGCCGCAGCAGGGATCAAGGTGGCAGTGGGGGTGCAACTCACGGAACCAGCACTCATTGATGCTGAAATTCAGGCCGTTTGTGACGGGTACGGAGCCAACCCCAGTGCTGTGGAAGCGGTATATGTTGGTAATGAAAACCTCAAGAACAAAGACTTTGGAACATTCTCAGCCGACCAACTTGTGGGCTACATCAAACGGGTGAAAGCCTGTGTTGGCAACACCCCGGTCGGGTCGGTTCAACGTATCAATGAATGGCTCTCGTCGGATGGAGCAGCTACCCTTTCTGCTGCTTGTGACGTCCTTGGAGTCAACATTTACCCATTCTTTACGAACGGACCCCAAACTGCAGTGGAAAAGCTGCAAACCCAATGGGAACAAATGGCCGTGAAATACGATGCCGACAAAATGCACGTGACCGAAACGGGGTGGCCTTCGGAAGGTGAAAATTACGGTGAAAATGCACCTTCGATTCAAGGGATGCAAAAGTACATGGATGATTATGTCGAATGGTCCAAGAACGTCCCGCAGAGCTACTGGTTCATGATGTACGACACCACTAAAAGCTACACTGGTGCCAATTACGAGATGCACTTTGGAGTTTTTACTTCTGATGGAAAACAGAAAATCACCGTTCCAAGTGGTGATGGCGCAAAGCAAACGAATGTCACGGATTCGTCTACAGACCAGAAACAACAGCAACAATCTCCAGTTGTCAAGAAGGACGGGTTTGCTGGTAACAAGACCAATACTTCAACTTCTACTCCTGCTCCTGCTCCTGCTACTACTGGTACTCCAGTCTACAATTTCAACAATGACAAGACCGGAAATGAAGCTGCTGGAACTGTCGCTCCGTACTCTGGAGATCAATGTACCAAGACGGTATCGGCAGGAGATGCAGCCGTCGGTATCAAAATCGTCACTGACACAACTTGCTCGTCGGGTGGAGTGGGCTGCATTGACAAAATTTGCCGATTCTGCAGCACCAAGAGCTCTGAGCAGTCCAAGACATTCGTCGAGTGTTCGTCCATTGGAGGTGCCATGCCGGGTGCTCGCAAGTAGTTCGTTCTGCTTTAATGTCCTCAAGTGAGGTTGCCAATGTAAGAGAAGTAGGCTCGACATCGCTGAAAGTTCTTCGAGCATGTGAAGGTGTTCGTTTCGTACGGAGTCATTGGGAACTCCTGTCTGTACAGCAGATCAATAAATGTTGGGAAGCTGAACAGAATAGTTCAAGTTTGTTGGAAGATTGTACTGGAGTATTTGTAATGCACAAACAAAAACTACATAAGAGCTAGGAAGTTAGTGGTGTCTGATCTTTAGTTTTTGATCGCCCAACGTATTGCTGAGTAGCTCACTGACAATTCTGACAAGATCAACACGTTTGCGAGTACCGTTGAGGAACTCAACGTAAGGTAAATACTAGTAGCAATTACACGAACAGAAGTACTTACACCCAGTTCGTTGAACTATGTAGGACTCCTACTAGAAGCTACAGAGTTTAGATTAGATCCGTATCAGTACTCCAATTGTAGTTTGCGTTGCTGCACTGGCGCCACTCTTACTTCATGATAGTTGTCGAAGTTTACTTTGCGGATAACCAATACGGCTGCAAAAGAGAAGATGTTTTCAAGTACATATTGATCCAACTGCTCGGCTACGATCTCACGTTCATAAATGCCGCTTTATGCTTCTTCGCCAGTGGGTGCCTTCCAAAACTGTTATAAAAAGGTTTTATCAATTTTTTTAATGACCCCTTTTATCATTTTGAAATCAGCTTTTATCTGGTATAAAAACCCGGTCCCAAAAACCGACGCTCAAAACCTTTTAATCTGATCGGCCGTAATTGCCCTCGGATTAAACTTAATATTGCAAAATGTATGATGACTGAAAAGGGACATATCTAAAATGGACAAAATTCCAAAATAAATATCTATATTTCAAGGTCCAAAGGTCCAAAGGTCATCAACCCGCAACGCATTGAGCTTCTAGCAGTAGTGTCATTGAACTTCGAGCGCTCCCTCCTTGAATATGCAGCGTTCCCTACTTGAATATGCAGCGTTCCCTCGTCGAGCTGCCGGCTCTCTCCTTCTGCGGTGTTATGCGGATAGCGCATTCGAAGGCAGCTAACTATTCCAGCTAACTATTCTCCAACTGCAGGGTGGAGTCATGGAAGACCATCGAATGTTGCTCGCCCTCATTATGCTGTCCAGATCAAGGCGACGAGCGACCTCTACACTAAAAGACCTTCATGTGCGCTTAAAGGAGGAGCTGATGAGAATAGAGCATGCCCGGATCGTCAGGATACGCCACTACCTAACCGTCCAATGCCTTCCTAGGCCCGACGTCGCGCCCTGGATGCTCATCTGGGCTCATGGGACGGATACGAACGTAATGAACATCACGAGCTTGGGCAGGTGAGTGTTAAACGATCTTGATCGATTTTAAAGCATTCAAATAACCTCGTTCTGTCTACAACTAGATATTCGTTCGGTAGACTTCTCGAACGATTCGCTGTCTACTACAGTATTCCACGTTACAGACCAAAAGGGGGGAGGCCGCGGAAGTTACAGCACCACCACCAAGTTCTGGGACTTCTCTTAGCCTTCTACGTGGGGTCGATGGAGCACAAGTCGCTGTGTGCGATGTTTGGGGCTCCTCATTCTACTCTTAGCCGTATATTAGCTGAGGCAGAGATCGCTTTGAGAGACGCGCTCGCTGGCTTTCCCCCCGCTCGGATTGTCTGGCCGACTCTTGCACGTCAGCAGGCCCTTGCTCGACTTACGGCTCGTCGTGAGCCTATGCTCCAGTTTACATGGGGATTTATCGATGGCAAGAACTACAGGGTGAGTGCTTTTCCTCTATGACTTTGAAATTTCCGTTTCTGACACTACGTATACCATCGTAGGTCCAGGAGCCATCCCAGCGCGACGTTCAGAACGCGCACTATAACGGGTGGCTTCACAACGTTTTCGTGACTGGCACCTTGTGCTTTAGTGCGGATGGGCTCATTGTCTGGTGTTTGCACAACTGTCCCGGGAGCTGGAACGACGCAGACACTAGCTTTGCTTTTCGTGAGAGGCTTCGGGATCCGCAACTGAATCCGGACAAAAGGTATGGCGTGGTCGCCGACAGTGCATTTCCATGCTCAGACGACATGGTGGGCCGTATCTTAACGCCTCTCAAAGAGGGCAATTTGGGCGGTGTCTTACCTTCGCTTCGGGAAACCGCACAGATGAAGTCGGCTGCGATAACGTCTATTCGACAAGCCGCTGAGTGGGGAATGGGGTCGGTGGAGAAGGTCTACCACCGACTCCTTCACCCACTTCCACATGAGAAGGAGAAGCGCAAGTTGCGTCTAGACAATTTATTTAGACTAGCTAATTATCGTGTTAGAACTGAGAAGGTTAGTCAAATAAGGACAACTTGGGTACACGGCAGGGTAGATAACATGTAGATATACATGGAGTCTTTTAAGTAAACATGTTTGTAAAGATCTTATGCTACCGAGCTTACTTCTTCTGCATATTACTCAATACCAGCATCATCTGCTCGTGACGCTGGCATGACTCGATGCGTTCGAGTTCTAGCCTCTCTTCGAAACGGCGGCGACTCTCTTCGCGCTCCTGGGCTAAGTTCAGTTCTCGCAGGGCTTCCGAACGTCGTAGCTCATCCCGTTCTTCTCGAGCTAGGACAATATCCTGTTGTCGACGTCGCTCGGCTTCTTCCGTCTCTTGTCGACGTAGTATCTCCCTTTCGGCTCGCTCAATCCTCTCGGCTTCGGCTCGTTCCTCGCGCTCGTCTCGACGTCTACGTTCTTCAGCTTCAGCACGACGATCGCTGTCTTTCTGGAATAATAAGAGCATTCGCATAATATCGTCTCCTGATGATGACAGCTTGTCACCGATGTCGTCGACGTCGCGTTGGATCTCTTCCATGCGCTGTTTTGCTCTACTTCGCCTGGTCTTCGAGTACGACGACGATTCTTGTCGAGTCGTGTCTGGAACTGGCCTTTTCCCGTTGTCGTTGGTTTGGCGTCTAGTGAATAGGTCGATGTTGTCTCTCACTATCCTCAGATCTTCGCCCCCTAGACGGTCACTCGAAACACTAAGGCGACGATGTGCGTTGGCTTCCTCTGTATCCGCTGTGACTCGAGCAGGATCTCGGTGTAGTGGCGGTCCATCGGGCGTGGCAACTGTGGGCACTGGTTCGCGTCTCGCACGCCTCGGTCTTCCTGGTGTCCTCTTCTTGGGGGTAGTGGATGCCAAACTTCGCGGAGGTGCCGATGCTAGGGTGTTATCTTGGTCCGCCTGTGTCGGCTCTTCGAGGAGGATGTCGTTGTCAGTACCTTCAATGTTCGCTTCCAAGTCGACCGAGCTATTTGCAGCGTCACGATTAACCGTGGCTGACTCGTCGGTCTCTTCTTCACCGCTGAGCTCGTATTCGTCAGCTAGTGCGGCACCAATGACACCATATCTATCGTTCACAATTGCAGCATGACTACTGGAAATCATAGAATGCTGATGACCAGACTCTTCGTCTACTCGATTTCGCTCAGGAAGTACATCGTTACTGGACTCGGATTGCACGGTGGACTCGTGTGAGGGTGTTGAAGGGGTCTGTTTATCTTCGGTTCGCCGGTGATAGGCCCTAGGATTTACGTTAACATCCATAAGAGTAGGCCCTTGATCTTCGGATGCCTCCAGTACGTCTCTATCGAGTTCCTCGTCATCTTCCCCGTCGTCCAGACCATCGTGAGACGTGTGCGCTCCGCCCTCAGCCTCTATTTTCAACTGGGCAGCCTTTGCCATTACAATAGGCCGTAAGCGAGCAGGAACTTCACCGTGTCCTGAAGGCTTCGGCTTAGCGTATAGATTCTTGAACTTGCGGCGTAGTGACTCGACGTCTCGCTCCAGCGTTCCCCTGGCGCGGTTAGCATTGAATCGGACTGCCACCTGCTCCCACATATTTCGCCCGAGGGGGACGATTTCGTCCACCAGGGAACACAAGAGCATTTGGTCCTGAAGACTGTAGTTGACGTATCCAACGCGACGGCCTCTCTACACCCAACAATATCAGAACCGTTAATGAACATTAGAAGCCTGCTCTACTTACCCCTGTCATGTAAGTGGTCGGTAGCGATCAAACGACTGGGAGGAGGAAGAAGTAGAAATGACAATTGATTCGAGATTCCTGCAAAAAAAACCTCGAGTTGAAGGTGCAAATTACTTGATTTCATTATCAGAATTTACCCTGTAATAAAACCTCAGCCTCGGTCAAAACCGCAGTCCGCATCGAATCACTCGTCCTGAAGGTGCTGGAGATCGCGATGCTGACAACCGCTCCATCCACAGCGGCATATGAACCAGAGACGGTCACCATAAGAGACGGTGACCTGTTCACCGGCAGCAATAGCTCGGATCGTTACGGCAACTACAGTTAGACGCTCTCCAGTCTGAACCTCGTGGAAACGTGCACATGGATTGCAGGCGTGGTTCAGAAATCGGAGTTTCCCTCCTGCCTCTTTAGCATCTAATCCGACACACTTGTTTCTCGTCGTACGTGTCTTGAGGTGCATTCGATAGCCATCGTTGGGTGGGCCGTTCCGACACGGAGGTCCAAATAGGTCGAGTTGCCCCAGGTATTCTCCAATCACCTCACCAGGAGAGATTTCGGCTTTAGCCACCACGCCGCGCTCTCCAGTTTGCAGGTTCCGAGCAAGAACGAGATCCGGATGCTCGGATAACGAATTGCCGCATGAGCCAGCGAACGCGCAATTTCTCTCTTCACAAAATCTGTTTTCACTTGCATTCAAACAGGTGAGGGCATTACAACGACTGTAACATCCGCAACCGGCACCACCATTGACACCAACGCTGACGTAAGGAAATCGCCAATGGCATTGTATCCACTGCTCGGTTAAGAACTTGACGTCGGCCGGCCACTGCTCTTCTACCCATTCTTCCCGACTCCGCGGTAATACCAACGTAGACTGCTGTTTCAGGGGACTGCGCTTCTTGCTCGACGAAGGTAGACGAGGCGAATGATCGTCTGGACGCGGGTTCGGCGTCAGGGAATCTCGTGATCTTGTCGCCTTGCGAGGAGGTGGTGGTGGAGACCTCGAGGTGGAGCCCGGAGACCGTAAGCCCGATATGAGACGTAACGCCACGGAATCATATCCATCCGAATCATAGGCGTTGGCGAACCAGGCAGGGATCTCACCGTCTGGTGTGCGCGGCGTAGCAATCCGCATCTTGCGCGTTGGGGTAGCAGAGAGTGGAGACAAAGTCTCCGACTGGGATCGCGACTGAAGTGACGGCGACGGAACAGGCGGATCTGATCTTGGAGACCAGAGCCCTGATGAAGTCGAATTGGGAGAAGGAAGTTCGACAGCAGATGGTGACGGTTTTTCGGGGGACCAAATTGCAATGATCGAGGGGTCCGAGACGTCCGAGTGTTGGGAGGACCGCGTGGTGTCCGTGTTAAGCCGCCAGAGTACGGATTCACACGACTCTTGCGAAGCTTGGGCGACATGGACTGGAGAAGCAAGGGAGAAGTCGGCTAAAGGTTTAATTTGGATTGTTGCCGCTTGGATGACACGGGGGAAAAGAGAACTTTTCAGACGCTTCGTCCGAGCTCCAACAGCAGGAGAAGTTAATCCAGAACTGCGTTTCTTGGCTGTCCGAGAACGCAACATCAAAACTGCATGTAGATTAAGACAAACTAAATGCTAAATGTACAGCAGACAACCAACCTGAGGATCTTCACACGTTCTGTACCGTGGTTGTCGTAGACGACAGAAAATCTCGGAGTGAAGAGGCCTGAATTCGCCCGCTTGATTTCAAACGCATGATACCGCTCCAAGGTATATGCAACTTCAACGAGACATTTCTACTTTAAGGTGGTTTAATACAAATAGTAAAACTAAGTGTTTTGTTTAATGTAGTTGCAAGTTGAGGAGTTATAAAAAGGTGATTAAATAATTGTTTGGTCCGACATCTTTTTGGTGGGACCAAACAATTCGGTTTTTATCACGTGGTTTTATGCACCCTTTAATGCGACAGATGTCAGGTGATAAAACATTTTTATAACAGTTTTGGAAGGCACCCAGTGGTTGATGATAGGTTTCCCGGTAAATTTCTGAAAAATTTCACAATACTTCGCTGGAGATGCTCCCACCGCGAGATATTCCAGGCTTTTGTTTGCTTTCAGCATATTAACCGTGATGTTGTTCCTCCTCGGACATGTTCGCCAATTCTAGGCACAAAGGCAGCATCACTATTTACACTCTCGTTCAACTACGTGAAGATTGTTTTGGTCGGGGAGTTTTTGTGCATTGCGTTGGCAAATTTTCTCGTTCGGTGGCGTCGGATCCGACTGGTTCAATTTGCTACGAGTGATGTGGCGTATTCACGTAACAATCAGAGTTTGATGGTGCACCACCCAAGAAGGCAGCTTTATAAACAAATACCGATTGTTGATATGAATCGTTAAGGCGCCGTGTACACTTAGCAAGCGGATTGTTTGAATCGCTCAAACTATTAGTGATCTTTGTGACATCAGTCCATGCTAAAGACAACTCGGGAAGTGACGGCTTGGCTGCATGATATTCGGTGAAATGAAGCTGTATATCAACTAGATCAACTAGTTCACTTGAAAGCGTTAGTTCCTGCAAATTACGATAGCTCCGAATGATTGAATTTACGTTACCACCAATATCATACCGAGGATACCGAGTGATTGTCAGTGCTGTCAGTAATGATCCAATTGATTCGAGAAATGGTACTAAACCTTCCATTCCTGCCATGCTCGATGTGTCAATAACCATTGTCAGAGAAGTTAAACCACCCGAACCATTATCCGCTGTAGTGTCAAATTCAAAGTTGCAACGCTGCACTTGGCAACGAACTAGTACATTTATCCATTCACTTGCTCCATCATAACGTGTGATTTTCGCTTCTAGAAGTCACCATGACTATCGATCGTGTGAGTGGAGAAAACGAATTTACATCGAGAAAATTCTTCGGATTATTGGTCCGACGAATGTTCGACAGTACTCGACAGTACCCTCCTGCACACGTCAACTACAATTTTAATGACTGTCAAAATTCACAACCTTTTCAGATAAAGGTCCTCAAGATAATATGTGAGGAATCAATGCAATCTTGGGACTCAAATGGATCATGTTCGCCTATGCGCTTTTTGCAGTCCAATACGAAGCCACTTCACTCTTTACCTACGTGTTCACTCCTCGTGATGAAGCCACTTTGAGCTACATTGGTATGAGTCAAGTGATGTACAACGCCACTGGCTTTGCATTGGCACTCTGCACGGGATGCAGTTTACCGTGTGCATTACGTTTTTGTGGTTGTTGCGTTCCTGATGAAATGCTTGTTCAGTTAGTAGTGGATGCTAATCGAGGCGAGGCTCCTTGTATGCAAGACCGTGAAAATGTGGACTCTCCAGTGTTAAATCCAGTGTTCGTCGTGACAGATATCGAATCTTCTAGCGCATTGTGGGGAATCGACGATGGAAAAGTCATGCAACGTGCAATTCAAGTGCATGATGATACACTTCGCTCATTGTTGACACCGTATCGAGGATATGAAATTACGACTGCGGGTGATTCGTTTCAACTCGCTTTTCACACAATTCGTGAAGCTGTGTCTTATTGTATAGCTGTACAGCTTCAATTGCTTGCTGCTGAATGGCCCAAAGAGCTCCATGGTCTCGTACCTGCGACTAAAAAACGACGAGCCGGTCATCGCGTTATTTTCCGTGGATTACGCGTGAGAATGGGAATTCACGATGCCATGGGCTCCGACGGCCATCTTCATCATAGTCCTCATGCTGTCACGGGTAAAACCGTTTACACAGGGGCTTCTGAAGTTATTGCAAGTGAAGTGAGTGATGTAGGAGCAGGTGGTCAGATCCTCATCACACGACGAATTGCTGAATGGTTGATGACCAACAAAGACGCCTTGGCTATGGATTATTCGGTTGATTATCTGTGTGATTATTTGGTTCCGCAAGTGAATATGCACGTAGCAGTGTACGAAGTTTTACCAGAAGAACTTGCAAGACGAAAGAAGATTTTCGCACAAGACCAAAACAGTCGCATCCCGCACGTCGCCAATCGATCGGCATCTGGCTCCACCATCTTAGAAAGTGGATTGGAGACACCTTTAGGCTCACCAACTTCGTGGTTCCATACACCTCGTACTCCCCAGCGAGTGAACTCGTTTGGATCTCCCAAACTCCTCGTACTTCC